>JAJPUD010025337.1:0-10545 GCA_023553655.1 Myrmecobius fasciatus | reverse complement strand
TTCTTCTTCTTCTTCTTCTTCTTCTTCTTCTTCTTCTTCTTCTTCTTTTCTAGCTTTCTCTCTCTCCCCAGCACCACGAATTAGTTTTTCTTTTAAAATAAAAAGCAAAGATTTATTTAGAACTTTAAAAATAGGTAAAGCTCTATTTTTGTTTATCAAGGATGATGTAAATAAAGATAAAAATGTTTTTCCTAACAAAGACATGCTATGGGTGGCAATATTATTCCAATTATATAGATGAGGAAACTGAGGCTGATAGTTTGTTACTCAATAAGTTAGAATTTAATAAGTGCTTAGTTGGAGCCACACATCTGGCTAAATACTACATATTATTAAAGGGACATAGTAAATAATAGTAGTTTTCCTTAAAGTACTTATAATCTAATGACTCTCCCTCAAGGTCACACAGCTAGTAATGGTCTGAGATAGGTTCAAATTTGGGTTTTTGTCATTCCAATTACTGTATACTTGGGACAGCTAGGTGGTGCAGTAGATAGAGCACCAGCCTTGAAGTCAGGAGGACCTGAGTTCAAATCTGTCTCAGACACTTAACATTCCCTAGCTGTGTGACCCTTGGCAAGTCACTTAATCCCAATTGCGTCAGCAAACAAAATAAAAAGCAAAACAATTACTCTATACTTTATACCAACCAGACACACTTCCCTTCCTAATATTGATGATCATAGCAGTAGAATTCATAAATATTTTTTGATAGAATGGCATGACTTATAAAGACTAATGATAATGGAATTCTCTAGACCACCATGGGTACTATTCAGTTTTGGCACATAGCTGATACATCTTTAGAATGTATCATAGTTAATGTTTCAAAATGAAAGAGCTAAATATGAAATATTCCCATAAATTCTTTATTGGTCAAGGAACAAAATATCAATCTTGAATTTTCTGCCATATAGACCACACTACTCTGCTCAGAGTTATAATTTTTCTAAGCTCTTCTTTGCTGTATACTTATCTTATGCAGTCTATTCACTCTATATCATGTCACCCACAACGACATCCAATGGATATTCCCCATTCCTAGCCTTTCTTTTTCCTGTATACTTAATTTCAGTGATCTCAAATCTATATTTTGTAATGGGCCTCTGTTCTGGTAGATTTTGCAGGTGATTTGAAGAACACCCACATTTAGTTCTAGCCTATTCCCAGACACCAGAATTTTTCAAGAAGGCCCTTGTAGGATACTGATTTTTACAGCAGCATTGATCTCACTAGATGATATTATTGACTTCTTTACAGCTGTGAAGTGTAATTCCACATGTCTTTAAGTACTTTTAAGTTTCTTTTTGTCAAACCTGTTATTATATTCGTTCGGTGCTCAGCTCCTGAATTTCTTTCTTTCTTTTTTTTTTTTATGTGTCTTTCTCAAGAACAGTAGTGTTGATTTGATTACTATTTTTTTAATTGAAGCCTTTTATTTGCAAAACATATGCATGGGTAATTTTTCAACATTGACCCTTACAAAGCTTCTTGTTACAAATTTATTCCTCTTTCCCCCCACCTCCTCCCCTAGATGGCAGGAAGTCTAATACATGTTAATTATATAAAATACATGACAAATCAAATATGTGTATACATATTTATACAGTTATCTTGCTGAACAAGAAAAATTGGATCTATAAGGAAAAAAAAACTGAGAAAGAAAACAAAATGCAAGCAAACATCAATAGAGAACATGAAAATGTTATGTTGTGGTCCACATTCAGATCCCTATCTCTGGGTGTATATGGCTTTCTTCATCACTGAACAATTGGAACTGGTTTGAAACATCTCATTGTTGAAGAGAACCATGTCTATCAGAATTGATCACCATATTGTCTTGTTGTTGCTGTGTATAATGATCTCCTGGTTCTTCAGCTCCTGAATTTCTCCAAAAAACATTAACAATTTATTCTATTTGTTTAAATATTTCAAACATTAAAAATTTTTTTAAAAAATAAAGGATACTTAAGGGTTGCATAATTCTTTCATTTTGTCACCTAACACAAGTTTTTTTGATAAAAGAATTTTAGAAAGAAAGCAGAATTATCAGTGTGAATCATCTTCTAATCTTGATAAATGGTCTTTAGCTTTAATTTGAGTATTGGGGCTTGAATAACAGGAGCATATGACAAGTGAAGCAGGAAAATAATTTCTGTAGGGCACAATTCCTTTTAAGAGATTTGCAAACTCTGAAATTGTGGAGAGATGGCAGCTGCTTGTCTTAGTCTTATCTTTAAATTGAGATGAAAATTGAAATTTATTTAATGAAAAAGTAGAGAAGAATGGAGTATAGATTGACTTTGGAAACAAGAAACTTAACATCAAGTTTTCTCACATAAAATAGTTATAATGATGTGGTTTTAATAACAAATGAAGTAGTTTGTAGGCACCAAATGATGTGATTTAGGAGAACACCAAATATTGGGGGTAAATCATGTGAAAAATTCATAATAGTCATTTTCTTTGGCAAAAAAGGTTTTATTTAGGAGAAGATATTACTGACAAAATGAGAAGATACAATAGAAACCAGGAGTAGTTAAAATGAAATATAGCTGGGAGAGCACATAGCAAGGACAAGAGGGTTTAATAATTAATGATGGAAAGACAAATTCCCTAGTGGAACTCACAATTATACAGGAGAAAGGAAACAGTCCATTAGGTTGGAGTATGCCCTTAGCTGAAATCACACTAAAAGAGTTAGTTAGCTATAAGGAAAAGAAAGACACCATAAGGCATAATGGGGTAATGAAAGGAGAAACATCATGTGACATGAGAAACATGTGAGGTGAAAGATACCTGAGACAGAGTGTTGTATCAAATTGATCCAAAGAGATTTAGCAAAGATGGCATGGGTCATAGGCACATTTATAGGGGAAATTTAACCTTAAAGACATGACTGAGGTTTCTTAGCTATTCACGGTAAGGTAGGGGCTACCCATGACCTCCAAAAAGGGTGAGCCTTGTGTCTAACATAACTTGGATTTATTGGCTGGACAAAATAAGGTGGGAGTATAGGGTTAAACTAAACCCAATCAGAGCCCTTCGCTGTTTGCCTCAGGACAATATTTCAGTTGTTCTTTGACATCCAGCCATCCAGGACCCCATTAATCTGACAATCAAGGAAGATATCAATGAATATATCAAAGATATATAAATGATAGATAGATAAAAAATTTATCTATGTGTCTAATTGTATATGTATAGACACAATCATGTAATCATATGCATATATGGTTTTTGGATTTGTATATAAATGTATGTGTAAATATATGTATTTGTGCATGAGTGTATGGATACAAACACTTTTTTATTAGACTAATGATTTTATAGAATAGGTAGCTCTTAATGAGAACTTCCCTTTTAAGTGCAGATTAATTAACACAATCTCTACGACCTAAAGTCTTAAGAAGTTTCTTGAGTGCTGATAGTTTAACTAATGTGCTCATGGTCAGATAGATAGGATATATTAGAAAAAGAACTCCATGACCTCAATGTTAAAGTCCACTACATCCTGCAATGTACATATTTTTGTATGTCCATCAGTCAGTCCATCCATGCACCATCCATCCATCCATAATGTATATATAAAACAAACAAAAAAACAAAAAACAAATATGTGTATATGTAGAAAATGTGAGTGTACCATATATATATATGTATATACATGTATATACATATATATAAATATATAAATATATATATATATATATATATATATATATATATAATGTACATCATATTGTTTATGTGGCCTTACAAAGTATGTGTTTAAAGATGATGAGGGAAGTAAATTACCATTAGTTTTTGTATACATGTGTTTGTGTATATTTTATTTTGCATATTTATATATACAGTGGATGCATATATCTACAAATATAAACTCATGTGGCAAAGCAACTATACACACATATTGTCTGTAAATAAAAATAAATATAAATGTGGCATGTATGTTAGTATCTGTGCCTGTGTATATCTGTGTATGTCTTGTTTATGTGTGTATACATATAATCTATAATAGTAGCATACTTATTCTCCTGTAAGCTAATTATGTATCATAATCGTGATAGCTACCATATAAAGTATTTTTAATTTTGAAATCCACACACATATATGAAAGAAAGGAAGGAAGGAAGAAGAAAAAAGAGAGAAAGAAAAATGAGGAAGAAAGAAAGAAATGGGAGGAAGAAAGAAAGAAAAGGGACAGAGAGAAAAGGAAGAAAGAGAGAGAAAAGGGAAGAAGAAAGAAGAAAAGGGGAAAGAAATAGAGAAATATAAAGATGGAGAGAAAGACATACAGAGAGAAAGAATTTTTCTTTATAATCTTGTACAAATACATTACAATTGCAATTAATTGCTAATTTAGTGAGGTGAAGTGAATACTGGATTTCCAGTGTGAGACCTGGATTCTAATCTCTGTTTTGTTATCTACAATTTGGGAGACCTCAGGCAAGTTCATGAACAACAATTAGCCACAGTTTCCCCATTTCTAAAATAAGTGACAGATTCAATTCTTGTTATAGTTCTTTCAATTTCTCAAACTATGATCCTCTGATACAATTACACTATTGCCTCTATGGGTCCTTTCTTATAACAGAAAATTTGCTGAGTTTGGAATCAGAGGCGACCTCTAACTCCTGTATCTAGGTTTTAAATAGTTCTGAACATTCATTTTCTTATTTGTGAAAATTATAGTTTTTGAGCAAAAGATCTCCAAAGTCCTTTCTAGCACCAAATCCTATAATTTATGATCCAACTGGGACTGTATGTTTATCTCAAGCTAACAATTTTTCCATAGACAGGAACACATGGATCCACACAAAATAAGCTGGTAATTAGAACATTCTATAGCTAGTCTTTTTCATCCAGGCAAAAGGGTTAATGTTCTCTGTGTAGTTGGTAAAAGTCACTTCCCTAATAAATGGTATTTCTGTTCTCTCTGTGACCACCTAAATGAATAAGGGGTGATAATGACATTCTCATTATTTTAGGAACACATTTGCATCTGTAATGATATAGCTCCTACCGGGCACCAAAGCCATAGCAGCAACTGTCTGAATTAATTATATTTGTTTGGCTGATTAGATAAAAAATGCAAACACAAACTTCACATCAAACTGTTCAAGATTATTTAATCTCTCTCTTGAAAGGGAAATGGGCCTCTGATGTTTTTCTTCTTTTAACCTTAAAAAAATTGATCATTAAATCAAGCATCTGAAACAGTCCTTTCTCAATTACCCCCCCAAATACTTGCATTCTCTCAAGTATTTGAATTAAACATATCCATCTACATAATATCAGATTTCTGGAAAAAGTACATTTCATTCCCTGAAATGGCAGCTCCTTTTTCCCTACCTGGACTCCCTTATACCACAATGAATAAACTTCTCATACATATACTGAACGTAGCATTGGGAAGGGCAGTGGTGTTGAAATGGTTTTAATGTCAACTTCAAGATCTGAAAAGGAGGCCATGAAAGCTAAAATCTGTGTCTTCCCATCATGCTCACCCCCATTATCTTTATTACCTAGTAAAATGAAGCTTAATTTACACTTTCTATAAATTCTATCATGAGATCACGGCTGAGAATTCATGGCATGTTTTCATTTGCCTCTAATTTTCTATCATCCTGCTGGGACTTCATATAAAATATGTAGTGGTGAGGATGAAGATGATGATGATAATGAAGGTAATGGTGATGATGATAATGAGGAAGAGGAAGAAGGCAATGACTATTCAATTTAACAAAAAAATATTAATTGCTTACTATTTGGAAGACATTATTCTATATGCTATTAACAAGAAGTTGAAAAGCAATTCTTATTCTCAAAGATTTTCTGAACATTTTGTATGCATCAAGAAAATAATGATCAAAATAGAGTAGCTCTCATTCCTCTAGAATTTTAGATTTACACAAAACTTTCCTCCTGACCACTCTCATATTCAAATGCTCTCTGCCCAGGGCAGAATATAATGGTGTTACTACTTCCCATGACTTTCACACTATACATGCATTTCCTTTGGTTTCCATTGGTTTCATTATTTTTAGCAAATATTGACCCTGATATTAATATCTACTATGTTTCCTCTTGGTGATTTTGTCCTAGTGTTGGAGACTACTGAGATAATTTTGAATCTTGATTTTATCATATATATCATTCAATTACTTACATTCTGTAGTTTTGTGACACCTGCAAACTTAATTAATATGTTTTCACTGATTTCATCCAAGGCAATGAAAAAATATATTGAATAAAACAAAGCCAAAGACAGAACCCTGCAACAACTACTATATTTTTCTTTACAGATTTCTGTTAAATTTTTAGTCAGCATTTTGAATACAGTTGTTTTTATTCCTCTGATCCATTGAACATTTGTCTGATGGCCTGAATCCAGTTGAATACCTCTTTGAATCCACATAAGTGTGATGCTAAAACAGTAGAACCAAACAAGATAGGAATCAATATGGTAGGAGAGAAGGTGAAAAAAATGGAGATCTAGCATACTGAATTAATCCTACATGTCTGCATGTTTGTGATTTGAAAAAAAATATACCTCTCATCCTACTTTCCCATTTTTCTATTTTTAATGACATCACTTCTCTATGAAAAGTGTGTGAGTGTGTGTGTGTGTGTGTGTGTGTGTGCGCGTGTGATTTTCCCAAATTTCACCTGAAAACCTGAAAGGAAGCTGGAGAGAGTTTAAGCTAGCTTTAAGCTAGCACTTCCCATTTGATTCTAGTTATCATCAACTATGGCTTCATAGCATTCCACATATTAGAATTTATGAATACATTAAGAACTAAATAATAAAATATTTCATGGTAAGGGGATTCACACAAATAAAAAATACTGTAGTCCAATTCCCACTTCCTCACCAGTACTCAACAAATTTAGAATAACCAGTGAGCAAGTAGTTGATAACACAAGTAAGTCACAATACACAACCTTGCTGAATGATTGACAATAAAGTGTATGAAACTTTAAAATAGAACTATCATTTCATTTGAAAGGGCTTACCAAACTACAGTAAGGTTTGAGGCAAGTCATTCAGCTTTATTGGTTTTCATGTTGTTCATTTGGAAAATGAGGGATTTTACCAAACGATAGCTTCTGGAATAAAAACTCACTATTTGACAAAAATTGTTAGAAAAAAACTGGAAAATAATGTCAGAAACTCAGCATAGATCTGCATTACACACTCATACAAAAATGAGATCACAATGATACATGATTGGCAGCCAAGATGGTGGAGTGAAAATGTGACTCTCTGTGTCTCCTCCGATCTTCTCTCAAACCAACAATTAAATAAGCCTCTGAACTGATCTTCAAATCAACGAATTTAGAAATACTTGGATACTGCTTGCTGATACCTCTGAATAACTTCACATCAGGTTTGTCTATCTCGGACAGTGGGATAAAGAGTGGTGTAGGCCGGAATTGAGGGTGGGACTCAGCTCAGCTCATTGTGGCAAAAACGCCAAACTCAAAACTCCAAATACCTGGAGTTTATATGAGGCACTTGGGACACTCTGCCCGGATTGGGGTAGATGTTCTGGCAGACTTGCCTTGTTTAAGCAGTAATTCGGACTTAGTCCTAGCCCCAACCGGCCCAGCACTTTAAATTAATTCGCCAAATTGCCCCAGGGCAAGGAGCTTTAGCCCAGGTTTTTCCAAAACTTAAAGAGATATACACGCTGTTTAAAAAAAAAATGAAGAGGCAAAAGAGAGCTCTCACCATAGACAGCTTTTATCGAGACAGAGAAAGGCTGACCCCAGATTCTGAGGTTCTTTTAGACAAAACTTCAGAGGATGTTATTAAGGACCATCACTGGTCCCCTTTTGAAAGGCCTTTCTGGAAGATTGCATACAGAATCTCAAAAGAGAGTTGGAGGATAAATGGGAAAATAAACTGAAGTCAGTGCAAGAAGCCCTCCAAAAGAGATATGACAAAGACACCAATTTATTGAAAAATAAAATTAGTGAAGTAGAAAAAGAGTGCAATGAACAAATTGGCCAGTTAGAAAAGGAGCTTAAAAAGGTAACTGAAGAAAACAACACTTCAAAAATAAGAATTGAACAAATACAAGTGAATGACTCAATAAGACTTCAAGAATCAGTCAAACAAAAACAAAAAAAAAATGAAAAATTAGAAGAAAATATGAAATATCTCCCAGGAAAAACAACTGACTTGGAAAATAGATCTATGAGAGACAATCTAAATATTATTGGACTTCCTGAAAGTCATGATGAAAAAAAGAATCTAAACACCATCTTCCAGGAAATCCTGAAAGAAAACTGGCCTGAGACTGTAGAATCAAAGGGCAAAATCACCATTGAAAGAATTCACCGATCACCTCCTGAAAGAGACCCCAAAATTAAAACCCCAAGGAATATCGTGGATAAATTTCAGGACTATAGCGCCGAGGAAAAGATTCTGCTTGCAGCTAGAAAGAAACAATTCAAATACCAAGGATCAATAATTAGAATCACACACGATCTGTCAGCCTCCACATTGAAGGATTGCAGGGCCTGGAACCAGATATTCCGAAGGGCAAAGGAACTTGGATTACAGCCAAGAATAACCTATCCAGCTAGAATGAGCATTATCCTCCAGGGAAGAAGATGGTCATTCAAAGATATAGGTAAATTTGACTTATTTCTAATGAAAAGACCAGATCTGAACAAAAAATTCGACATCAAAACACAGAACTCAAGAGATGCATAAAAAAGTAAAAAGGAAAAGACTCTTGGAACTTCATTTTTACTAGGGGGATACTTAAAATTTGGGGGTATAATGAACTAGATATTACTTTGATATATGAAAAAGAGAACCAGAGGGGGAAAGGTTGTCATACTGGGGAAAAGAGGGGAAAAGTGGTAAAATAAGATCTAAAAAAAAAAGGAGATAAAAACAAGGTAAAATCTCTCAAAGAGGCAAAGAAAACCTAGTATAATTGAGAGAATGAGGGGAGGGAGATGAGCATTGTGTAAATCCTACTCTCATCAGGTTGGGCTCTAAAAGTGTATATCAGACACTTGATTTTCACATAGAAACTTGTCTGTTGCTAGAGGGAAGTGGGAGGGAAAGGAGGAAAAGAAAGGGACAAACTAATAGAAGGGAAAATAGAAGAATCAGGGGAAGGGAGTAAAAACAGGGGGAGGGGACCTAAAGGGTGGAGTATTGTTTGGGGAAGGGGGTCATCAAAAGCAAAGTACTGAGGAGGGGGGAAGGCAGAAAGGGGAAAGGAAAGGGGAAAACATAACTTGGGTAAATAAGATGGCAAGAAATAAAGAATTAGTTATTCTAACTGTGAATGTGAATGGGATGAACTCTCCCATAAAGCGGAAGCAGATAATAGACTGGATTAAAAAATCAGAATCCCACAATATGTTGTCTAAACACATCTAAACACATCTAAACACATCTAAAACATAGTGACACATATAGCATGAAGGTGAAAGGCTGGAGAAAAACCTATTATGCTTCAGGTGAACAAAAAAAAGCAGGGGTAGCAATCCTTATCGCAGATCAAGTAAAAGCTAAGATAGATCTAATCAAAAGAGATAAGGAAGGAAACTATATTTTATTAAAGGGTACCATAGATAATGTAGCAATATCTATACCAAATATATATGCACCAAGTGCAATAGCATCCAACTTCCTAGGGGAGAAATTAAGAGAGATGCAAGAGGAAATAGACAGCCAAACTATACTAGTGGGGGATCTCAACCTTGCTCTCTCAGAATTAGATAAATCAAACCACAAAATAAATAAGAAAGAAACTAGGGAGATAAACCAATTGTTAGAAAAGTTAGGTATGATAGATTTATGGAGAAAGTTGAATGGAGACAGTAGGGAGTTTACTTTTTTCTCAGCAGTCCATGGAACCTATACAAAAATTGACCATATGTTAAAGCATAAAAAACCTCAAAATCAAATGCAGAAAGGCAGAAATAGTAAATGCATCCTTTTCAGATCATGATGCAATAAAAATCAAATGCAATATAAGGCCAGGAGAAAATAAACCAAAGGTAATTGGAAATTAAATAATCTAATCCTGAAGAATGAATGGGTGAAAGAGCAAATTATATACACAATCAATAATTTCATCCAGGAGAATGACAATAATGAGACAACATACCAAAATTTGTGGGATACGGCTAAAGCGGTTATAAGGGGCAATTTTATATCTCTAGATGCTTACTTGCATAAAATAGAGAAAGAAAAGATCAATGAATTGGGCTTTTTATTAAAAAACTAGAAAAAGAACAAATTAAAAACCCTCAATTAAATACCAAATTGGAAATTCTAAGAATAAAAGGAGAAATTAATAACATTGAAAATAAGAAAACCATTGAATTAATAAATAAAGCTAAGAGCTGGTTCTATGAAAAAACCAACAAAATAGATAAGCCTTTAGTTAATTTGATAAGAAAAAGGAAAGAGGAAAATCAAATTGTTAGTCTCAAGAATGATAAGGGAGAACTTTCCTCCAATGAAGAGGAAATTAGAGCAATAATTAGGAGTTACTTTGCCCAACT
>JAJPUD010025336.1:0-17706 GCA_023553655.1 Myrmecobius fasciatus | reverse complement strand
GGGATAAAAACTCACTATTTGACAAAAACTGCTGAAAAAATTAGAAATTAGTATGACAGAAACTGGTAATTGACCCACACCTAACACACTATACCAAGATCAGATCAAAATGGGTTTATGATTTAAGCCTAAAGAATGATATTATAAGCAAATTAAAAGAACAAAGGATAGTTTATCTCTCATATCTGTGGAGAAGGAAGGAATTTGTGGCCAAAGAAGAACTTGAGTACATTATTGAATGCAAAATGCCTAGTTTTGATTATATTAAATTAATTTTTTTGCACAAACAAAACCAATGCAGACAAAATTAGAAGGGAAGCAATAAACTGGAAAAGAAACTTTTACATTCAAGGTTTCTGATAAAAGCCTCATTTTAAAATATATAGAGAGAACTGACTCAAATTTATAAGAATTCAAGCCATTCTCCAATTCTTAAAGAATATGAACAATTTTCAGATGAAGAAATTAAAACCAATTCTAGTCATATGAAAAGGTGCTCTAAATCATTATTGATCAGAGGAATGCAAATTAAGATAACTCTGAGGTACAACTACATTCCTCTCAAATTGACTAAGATGACAGGAAAAGATAATGATGAATGTTGGAGGGGTTGTGGGGAAAATGGGACACTAATACATTATTGATAGAGTAGTAAACTGATTCACTTATTCTGCAGAGCAATTTGGAATTATGCCCAAAGGGCTATCAAACTGTGCATACCACCAATATTTCTACTGGGCTTTTATCTTAAACAGATCATAAAGGAGGGAAAAGTACTCACATGTGCAAAAATATTTGTTTCAGCCGTTTTTATAGTGACAAGAAACTGGAAACTGTGTGAATGTGCATCAATTGGAGAGTAACCAAACAAGTTATGCTATATAAATGTTATAGAATATTATTATTCTTTAAGAAATGATTAGCTGGATGATTTCAGGGAAGCCTGCAAAGACTTGCATGAAGTGATGCAAAGTAAAATGAGCAGAACCAGGAGATCATTGTAAGCAGAAACAGCAGGATTGCATGATCAATTCTGATGGATATGGTTCTTGTCAACAATGAGGTGATTCAGACCTGTTTCAATGGTTTTGTGATGAAGAAAGCCATCTGCACTCAGAGACAGGACAGTGAGAACTTAATGTGGACCACAACACAGTATTTTCACTCTTTTTATTTTTTGCTTGCATTTTGTTTTTCTCATTTTTTTTTCGTTTTGAGCTGTTTTTTCTTGTGCATCATATGTATGGAAATATGTATAGAGGAATTGCATATATTTTGCATATATATTGGGTCACTTGCCAACTAGTAAGTGTCTGGGAGAAAGGAAGAAAAAAAGGTATAACACAAGCTTTTGTAGAGGTAAATGTTGAAAATTATTTATATATACATTTTGAAAATAAATAGCTACAATAAAAATAATTAAATTAAATTAAATTAAAACTAAAAATAAAACAAAAGATCTTTGCATTAGTATTTATTAGGAAAATTGGTCTATAATTTTCTTTCTCTGTTTTGAGCCTACCTAGATTAAGTATTATCACCATATCTGTGTCATAAATGGAATCTGGTGGGACTCCTTTCCCTATTTTTTCAAAATAATTTGAATAGTATTGGAATTAATCATTCTATAGCTGCTTGATAGAATTCACTTGTATAATCCATTGGGTCCTGGAAATATTTTTCTTAGGGAGTTTATTATTAAATTATTCATATTCTTTTTCTAGAATGGAAGTATTTTATTTATTTATTTCTTCCTCTGTTAATCTGGACAATCTACATTTTTGTAAGTATTCATTCATTTCACTTTAACAGATTATTGGCATGAAAGCTATCTATGATCAGAACTCTTTTTGCTTTTTTGCTCATTTTTAATGGTTGAGGTCTGCTCTTAGGGAAATGGGGAGATTACCCCAACCTTCTTCTACAGGTGACAGTGGCTTCACATTGTCCCCAGATCAATACTTCAAGCTTTTTGGCCTGCTGGATATATGGGGTCAAGTCCTGTTTGTTATGCTGGGATTCAGGGACTCACTATTTGCCTTCTATTGTTGTGTTGGAGATCTCCCAGCTAGTTTGCTCATCTACTGGCTTCTGAACCAGGACAGAGTAGCCAACACTATTGTATTTTGGCTAAGAGCCTCCCAGTTGATTCCTTTAGCATTTGGAGTCCTCTCTTTACACTGCACCTTTGATGGTATGCATCCCTCCCAGCCCAATTGAGATGGACCTTTCCTAAAGTTCTTCCAAAATATCTTCTCCTGGAAAGTGTTTACACTCAACATATGTGTAAGTTTGTAATGCTCAGGGAGAAACTGAGGCAGTATCACACATTGGAAATTAGGTAATGCTTTATTGATGTTAATTGAGAGTTCAGAATCCATAGCTGTGGATCAGGACTGCTGGGACTCGTGCCTCAAAGCATGCAGTCCAGCCCAGAGAGTTTAGACTGACAGCAATGTCAGCCAACTGAATAGTACAAAGTATTCAGTACCTCATTGATGGGGAACATGAATTTTATAATCTCCATAGCCCAGGGAGACAAAGAACTCATAGGAATAGCTGACCACATCTGGTGTCCAAGGAAGCCATAAATTCAGTTCTGGCAGGTAGGGAGTAAGGACAGCTTGAGACAGAACCTGGGCAAAGAAGACTACTAGTCTGGGTCATAAAGATAAGGGGTATGTCGAGGCTGGCCATCTGGAGGTTTTATAATTCCTTTGTAATGTGAGTCCAATTATTTCTGAAGCTCGGGAAGTGGGGATTGCTATTTTGGGGCAGCACAATTAAGGGAAACTGGAACAGCAACTGAGGGAAACTGAGACAGGGAAACTGTGGCACAACAAGTTCTGTCACTCTGAAATATATTTAGAGGATTGATCTGGTAGTGACTCTGAGGGCAGACAAGAAGAACTCAGACAAAGACCTCTGCTCTCCACCATCTTGACTCTGCCTCCATAGAAAATATTTTTCAATGAAAAAAGCAAATATCACAATCCAATTATAGTTACCATTTCAAAACCACAAAATCAAGAAAAAAAAACTTTAATTTGCAAATCAATTCTTAGTTCCATACAGGGTATTCCAAAAGTTATCATGGAAATGTAAGTTTTAATATTTTTTTTCAAAAAAATCTATTTTCCTTATTTTGTTCTTACATAGAAAAGAGGAATACCCAAGTAAAATGGATTAAATCAGAGTAGTTTCCAAAGTCCGGAGTCCATAGTTCAGTCAGCTATGTATTAAAGCTTAAAACTGCACTAAGACTTTTGGAACACTTTCTATGGAGGGCTAATTTACTTAGCCTTTCTTAGGTTTGGTGTCCTCACCTTCAAAATGGGAATAATAATATCACGTCTTCCTCCCCTAGATTGTTGTGAAAATCAAGAGAGAGAAAATGTAAAGTACTGACCAAACCTTAAAGTGATATATAAATGCTGACTATTAAATTCAAATGTTAGTAAGCATGTGAGTATATCAACACAGAACTAAAGACATCATCTATTCAATCAATATTAAAATGTGAACATACATAATAAGTTATCCAGTTTTTGTTTGGAGACATGTATATTTCAACTTAGCTTATATAACTATATAATTTATATAAACTATATCACAAATATAGTTTACTATCATATAGTTGTGAATCTGATTTTGTAAACCTAAGGTTAAAAAACACCACTAATATCTCATTGTAATGCTTCATGGCTATTGTGGAAGTTATGCTGGGTCATCAGTGGCCAAGCTAAAAATGCAAGCTCTGGCAGGTTCTATGAAGTTCAAAAGGCTTTAATGTAGAGACCTCAAATCAGATTGCTAATCCATTATCTGAGGATAAATTTAGCTTTGATAGCAGAGGATGACTACAAAGTGAAATTTATTTATTTATTTTTGGAAAGAGACTGCACATTTCTAAGTCAATCTATCAGAATTGTGTTGGAAGGGTTGTGATCTTTTTTCCACAAAGGGAGCACTTACACTATTGAAATCGCAGATACTCAAACAATTGAAGCATCACTACATTTAACCCTATTAAATTTAATCTCATTAGATTCAGATCATTATTCTAGCCTGTCATGATTTTTTAGGATGCTGATTCTGTCATCTGACATATTATGTCTCTCATATCTTTATATCAACTGAAAATGTGATTAACATACCATCTGCCTTTAGAGAATCTCACTGTTGCAAGAAACTTTAGAGGTCAACTGTCCAAACTTTGCCCAAATCATAACTTTGACCTTTCCCAAATACTAATTAACCACTTAGCCATATATAATTAGTGTTAGTGTTAGAAAGCACTCCATCTCTGGAAGCAATCCAAATCATTTTGGCACAACTTTGACTGTTATAGATACAAATAGAGATATATAAATAGAGATATATATCATACTTACATTCATACATATATATATATATATATATATATATATGGTGTGTGTGTGGATAAGCTTGTTCTGCATAGGTCAAACTGGAACCAATGAGTAAAAGTAACAAGGGGTCAGATTTCCATTTAGCAGATACTATATTTAGACTAAGCTGCAAGAAGTCCACAATGATGCTTTAGTTGCCTTCACTGCCTTATTCTCACCCAATCATAAAGTTGGGCTCAGTCCTCACAAGTTTGGGGTAGATGATAAGTTTGAAACCTACTGGTTACCCTCAACATGGTTTAGTCTGTCAAGCAAGTATGGACTGTGCATGCTAGAGCTTTTTGGACACCAAAAAAAAGTTTAGTGAGAGTTAGTGGACACCAAAGGTTGATGAACATCCCTTAAAAAGGGCTCAGCAAACCATCACACCAGAGTTGCTCATACTCCCTGAACATCCCACATATCTCTACTGTACAAATAAAGCAGGTTACACGCAATGAACCAAATGATGGGTAGTTTTTGTTTTTGTTTTTGTTTTGTTTTTGAGTTGAATTGTTTTTTTTTTTTTTGACAAGAATGTTTAGTTCATTTTTTTTCTCTAGAGAATTATATTCAGTTCCTATTTCCTTCGTCTCTTACACACACACACACACACACACACACACACACACACCATGCTATTTGAAAAGGTTTGAGAAGGAACATTGCATAGAGGATAAAGAGCTGCCTTAATAGAAAGGAAAAAAAAAATCAAGTAATGCTTCAGACAACATATGGTCTGTGTAACTCTGAGGTGTGTCACTTAACAGTTTTCCAGGTAATTCTATAATAAGGTATAAGGAAGGGCAGTCAGAATGCTCTTTATCCAACCCCCTGGAGCTAATCTTATCTCCTCATAATTACATGCTATAACATATGCTAACTAAAACATATCTACATTTGAAATGTAAACCAATCATAACACTTCATGATGAGCTTTGATAAAATGGTCCTACTTTCTTGAAGATGGGAGATGCATCATAATTGACTTTCTTATTAAGAAAGATTGTTTTTAATAGTTGAGTCATGTCCAATTCTTCATGACCTCATTTGGAGTTTTCTTGGCAAAAAAGCTAAAATTGTTTCCTTCTCCAGTGCACTTTACAAATGAGGAATTGAAGCAAACAGGGTTAAGTGACTTTCCCAGAGGCATACAGCTAGTAAGTGCTGAGGTCAGATTTGAATTGAAGAAGATGACTCTTCTATTTAAGAAATAAATTCATTTTAATTTTATTTTCTTCAGCGTTTCCTCTTTTATCAGGAGAAAAGCCCTGAGCATAGAATTTCCCCTTCAACAAAGGAAATGTGTGGTCATTTGGAATGGATTAAGTTGAATAGAAAGACAAAAAGTTCTAAATCTGCTAATCCTGAGAGATATTCTAAACCCTGAAGGCTGATATTATATTGAAAAGAATTCTAGCAACAAAGTTAATTAAGAATACAAGGCATGGTTCTAAGAGGCACATCTTTCTTTTACATTTCATTTGTATTTCTCTTTGCATAATGAAAGCAATATTGGAATGAATATATGAAGAGGGAATTGTAAAAATTATTTAACATACCATAGCTTTTTAACATTCTAGGAATGTTTTAAGATTTCTTTAAAAAAGAATGTTACATTTTGCAATTATTTACTAGTTTCATTGATCCCACTTGCATAGACATAATCTTAGGATAATTGAGTCATGAATTGTGGCTATAGAAATAAATTCATAATTTTGTTTTCTTTTTATCTTTAAAATATTAGAATAACAGCTTATTTTTTTTTCTATTAAGATCTCCAGGGTGTTGGAAAAATCATTAATTTTGGAGGAGAGAAAAAAATAATAAGTTTAAGGAACTATGTTTCTTTGAAAGTTGAATATTTTTCTTTAGTGTTTGTGCTGTTTGCTTTAACAATTTTCATAATCTTTGTGCTCAGTTAAAGAACTTTAAGGCATTCCAAAAATCATGATTAGTACTTGGCTGGTAAAGAAAGATTCCTTTTCCTGAGGGACATTAATATTCTATCCACCACAAAGGAGATGAGGCTAAATTTCTCGTAACTTGCCTTCTAGGGTCCTCAGGCAAGGTTTAGTCTTCCCTCTGAGCATACCTGTTATCCTTCTTCCTTTCTAGACATCTCTCCAGTAGATCTATCTTGTTGAGAAATTTAAAGAGACAAACTTCAGGTTTGTCTGTATGGAACATATTTTTTCTCTTTTGGTTTCTTTGTCAAATTTCAAAAGCTTAAAAATGATTGTGACTCATACAGGAATGATACAAACTTCTTTTTTTGTTGCTGTTTAATTGTTTTTCAACATGTGTGACTGACTCTTTGCAACCCCATTTGAGATTTTTCTTGGCAAAGATACTGGAGTGATGTGACATTCCCTTCTCCAGCTCACTTTTACAAATTAGGAAACTGAGACAAGTTCCTTAGCTAAGAAACTATCATACAGCTAAGAAGTATCTGAGATCATATTCGAACTCAGGAAGATGAGTCTTTCTGACTCCAGGTTCAGTGTGCCTTCTGGTTGGCTTTTGTCTTGCACAGCACTTAATAGTGTCTTTCATATTAGTAAATCCTTAATAAATACTTCTGTAATTTGACTGAAGTACTTTGGTTTTAACTGGCATAATAAACTGCCTAATTACAGAACAGTATTTTCTTTTGAGTCTTTCTTTATTCCTCCTGGAAACAAATACCTTCTCATAATTTAATACCACCCTTTCTTTTCAGGCACATACTTGTCTAATTTCCTTGCTGATTTAAATCCTAGGCTCTGGGGAGGGATTAAAACACCAAGAGTTGGAATTTGACAGCAATTACAGTCCCTGCTTTATATGACAACTCCCACTGTACTCTGTTTCTAAAGACTTCTAAAGAATATTTCACAACACATACAAAAAAATAGCATCTTGATTTCTGAAGGAATTATTTTTATTCTGTATATGTTGTTGCTAAATACTCACATCCTAACCATATTCTACAGGTTTCCAAGTCCAGGAATACAGCATATAGTTAGGAATTACATTTTGAAAGATAAATAAATCTGAAGAATTATTGAACAAGATGAGATTAAAAAAAATTAAAAAAAAACTTACAACCTTAAAACTTATCTTGAAATAACAGATCCTGGGTAGAAGATTCAAACAAGAACTAATTTTCTTTGCAGATAACAAGTCCATAGGATTTGTGGATACTATGGAAACTGTAGCATCATGTTAAAGCAAGTGTGAGAATAGAAGGCATTACTTTCAAGTAAGTAATTATAACCCCAATTATGAGACTTCACTGATATAGGGCTTGCTAATAAGAATTTCATTCTTTTCACTTTGGTTTACCCTTGCTGGACCACCCCTGTACTCCACAACAGATATAAACTTTAAGCTATAGAGTTAGATAATTCTGATGATTTCAAGGGATGATCTGTTCCCTGCTAACTCCAAAGCTGGACCACAAGATTAACTTCCTCTGGCAATGAAATATAATTTTAAGCTTAGAGTTTTTGTAGGGAAAAAAAAAGGTAGGCAGTTGAGGAGTGAGTGATAGACTCATAATATTTTCTTTTCTCCAATATCTATAAGAAATGTTACATTTTTGCTAGTACCACTTTTATCCTTTCAAATTTAGTGTATACATGCTATGTGGCTGACAATGTTAAGTATAAAACAGAGGATCAGCAATGTAAGAGTAACCCCCCCCATATATATGCATCTTTGAAAATCTATGAAACACACTTGGCAAAGCCCAGAAGCCTAATTATGTTCTACTCATTTTATTATAGTACCTTTATTTTCTGGCAAGAAAAGGGAAAAAGAACTCCTAAAATTATATTCATATTTGTAAATCATAGAATTTCTGTAATCACCTAGTTCAACCACCGAATTAATAGCTACATTCAATTTTGACTGCCTTCTTTTTCTCCTCATGAAATAACCTTCTAAAGAAGTTTGACATTTTTGTCTAATTAACCTTTTGTCATTTCATAAAAGCTCAAAAGTAGCTGCAAAGATGTTTTCTAACCATTTAAATGGATATGAAACATCTAAATATAAATATTTTTAAATATTGGTAACAAATTAAATTGTTCTTGGATTATTTTGCATCTAAAAAAAAAGAATGTGGTCGTAGAGTTTATTTTAAATTGATCAAAAAAAGTTAAAGATCCATTGTATCACTTGATAGGAATACAGTCACTGGATATATTTAAGCCCTGTATCCTTCTTTACCTTAAAACTTGTAAAAATGAAAGTCTATGGAGGTTAACTAAGAACTCTTAAAATGATTAACTCTACATGGATGTGAGAAATATGTCCATGACTTAATTTTCAGCACAATGAACGCATTTTTATCCTTTGTTGTTTTATATAAAAACAATAATTGTTGGCCTGTTGTTTAAGGTTTTTTTTTTGTCCTATTTGTTGGGATTTTCTTGGCAAAGATACTCAACCAGTTTGCCATTCTCTTTTTTCCTATTCATTTTATAGCTGACAAACTGATGCAAACAGGATTAAATGACTTGCCCAGGCTCACACAGCTAGTAAACATCTGAGGCTGGATTTGAACCCAGATCCTCCTAATTGGCAATGCTGGTGCTTCGTGCATTGTACAACCACCTAGCTGCCCCATATAAAAACATGTTTGGGTGATTGGAAAGCAAAAACCAAAAAGTTTTATTTATATCAAAACTTTGAATTGTTGAAGATATTACCTATTAGTCCTACACTCTGCCAAAACAAGACATTTTCCCAGTTGAAACCTTTTAAGGATCCTTTTCTGAGAAATTAAAATTAGGTTGGGTTGTCCCAAACACAATTCAGAGCCCTCAGAATACTTCAAGAATTTATTAAGGTAAGCAATGAAAGATGGTCAGCTGGAGCCTGAGAAAGAGGGGATATAAAGACAAAAAGAGTTAAAACAGATAATAGATACTAACTTTGACATCAAATCAATATGACCCTCTCTTTAAAAGCCTGAATGCAAATGAAATCAAAAGGAAATTCTAGAGATTGACATTTTTCTTTTATATAGTATTTAAATATTAAATATTTTCAGTAGTATTTTATGACATTTTGTGATATGCATTATTTTCTTTTGTTCTTTGAGCTGCAACTTTATTTTTTCCCCAGTTTCAGGAGTCCTAAAGGGCATAAGAGGACCTGGCAGAGTCAGCTAAGACACAAAGCTGATTAACTGCTAGCATTTGTGTGGCATCTGCTGGTACAAATGCAAATTGTGTATTACAGGTCTTAATGGAAATATAATTAAGATGGTCTAAATGTAAATTCCAAGTCTCACAATATGGAATGCAATAGTAAGAAACTCTGACTTTCCAGTACCCTAATTCCTTTTTCTGTTGTATTTCTGAAAATTGTTCATAGCATAAAAAAGAACAAATAGAAAATAAGGAAAGAAATGTTAAAGGGTTTATCTCATTATAAAAGTGAAAATAAAATTTTAACTACCTAATGATGCCACAGATGAAATTCATCTTTTTTTTTAGCAGAGCTGAACAAAACAAAAATATAAGATGATCCTTCCAGCTAATAAAGATTATCTAGAAGTTATTTTTATAAAGGTCAGTAAGCCCCAACCAATACTGAGAAAGTATATGAAAGTCAGAGATAAATAAATTGTGAACTACTACTTTCTAGCCTACTGAGAGGCAGATGGAAAGAAGTGCACTTGGTTAATTTTCCAGCCAGCAGGCACTGTAATGTTTCTTCTAGGATACACTGAAAGAACAAAGGGAAAAAAATTAATAAGTATGGATCAGCTCTGCTGGCTATGAGGTTATCTGTATGCTGGTATTATCTACAGTACTATTCTAAAAAAAAAGAAAGAAAGAAATAAAGATGCATAAACAGTATTTGGGAAATTCTTACAATGTCAGAGATAGAAAAAACCTTAGAGGTCATACAGTTCACACTCTACCTGAACCACATTGCCTTGTACAATTTTCCTGACTTCATCATCATCTGGCAAACTTCCCTGCAAGGAAAGTCAGTTATTGTTCTGAGTCAATCTGGGCTGGGATAGGCCTCCATTTAAAATATATATATATTTAAAATCCTAAGTAATGCTAGTCACTCCATCACTGCCTAAATCAAGGTCAACCCTGCAATGTTTTTCTGTCTCAACTGTTCATTCTTTCTAGACCATGTCTTTTTTTCTTTCTTTCTTTCTTTTTTTCTCATGATAAATATCTATTCAATTTCTTATCCATCTTCCACCACCAAGTTTTTGTTTATATCATATGCCTTCCTTAACTGTTCTCTCCAGTATCATCTCCATGTTTCAATGTCATTCACTTCTGGAGAAAGTATTATGGACCCATAATACAGATCAGAGCATATTATTTTCACTTTATAAAATTTGGTTTTTGTTTTTTTACTTCTCCTTGCTTTTCTTTTTTGTTCTGATTCTTCTTTAACAACATGACTGATTTGAAAATGTGTTTAGCATGATTATACATGTGTAGCCTCTCTTCATTCAAGTGTTTGTTTGACATAACTTAGTATCCCTAGTTCCTAGTAGAGTACCTTGCAAAATAATACCAATTACCCTTTTAATTAAATTGAATTCAACTGATTGAAAATTCAAAAAGAGTGAATGATTTATTTAAACTTATAGCAGTTGTTTCTGCAAAATGATGATAATAATAGCATTTATGTAAATCTATATTGTAATACATGCTGTTCTAAGTACTTCACAAGCATTATTTCATTTCATTCTCACAATAATTCTAGGAAGCAGGTGCTATTATTATCATTCTTACACTTGAGCAACCTGAAGTAAATAGGCATTAAGTTACTTTCCCACTGAGGTGGGATTTCTACTTAATCACCCAGCTGTCTCTAAGAGTAAGTTAAAGGCAAAAGTCAGTTTACCTTCTAAGTTAGTTCCTCCTTTACTCCTTAATTAATAATACACTCTAGCTTTAAAAAGCAAGATGAATTGTAAACTTTAAATCAGAGTGATTAAGTTAATTGAAGGAGCTATTAATGTCTTTGTTATTCTCATGCCTGTTCATTCTTTACCTCTATTACTGAATCTTCAGTTAGCTTTGTTTTTAATCTTTTTTTTTTTTGCATTTGGTCAATTGAACTTTTAAATGAGGTGTTTTGTTCATTGCAATTTTTTTCCCAGTTCAGATTCTGTTTTTCAATGAATTGGTGTCTTCCCCATATGTATTTTGCAAGGAGTTCTTTGCATTCCCCATTTCATCAAATCTATTTTTAAGGAGTTTTCTTCAGATAATTTGTTTTATCCTTTTCCAAACCCTCTTACAAAGATGTCATTTCCTTTCCCCATTTATCTTCTAACTTTCTTTTAAGATACTTTCTGATTTTTTTCAAAAGAGCCTTGTGAGATGGGGACCAAATCATATCACCCTTTGAGGTTTCATTTGGAGTTGATTTGCCTTTAGAATCCTCGGGGTTTGAGTTCTGTTCTTTCCTTTCTCCATAAAAGCTGTCTATGGTCTTTTTTGCTTTTTTTGCTCATTTTTTAAAAATGTTGAGGTCTGCTCTTAAGGCAAAGGGGTGAAAGCTGCTTTAGTTTACCCTGGGGCTGGTGTTTCTGATAGACTTCTGGTGCAGAGTAGGTATGGCCAAGTCCCTAGTTTTGGGGTTATGGGACTCACAATTTCCTTCTTGTATTTCTTTTGTGAGTGTCACAAATAATCTGCTGAACCACTGGCTTATAACCAGGACAGAATAGCCAAAGAGCCTCACAGTAGATTCCCCGGTGCATGGATACCTCAACACACTGGCTCCCCACCCTTGCTCTGTGCTCTGGGATCCCTGCATTGAGTCTGACCTTGACAGCCTCTCCCCCTAACCAATTGAAACAAACCTTTTCTGAAGTTCTTCCAAAGTATCTTCTGGAATTTGTTACACTCCAAATATTTGTGGGTTCTGTCACTCCAAAATCACTTCAGAGGCTTGATCTGAGGGACACTAGGAGGAGCTCAGCTAGAGATTTGTCTATTCTCCACCATCTTAGCTCTGCTCGTTATTATTGAATTGAATCTTGACCCATTATCTAAATAAAGCTCTGTCTATGACTCAAAATTGGACTAATCAGCCTCTGTTGATCACTTCAAAAGACTGAGAATTCACCCATCATTTGAAATGTCTCTTTCCACTTTTGAACAACTTTTATTTTTAGGAGCTATTTGTTGTTGTTGTTGTGGTTGTGATTGTGGTTGTTGTTGTTTCCCCCTACCCCCTTGAGATTAAATCTAATTTTTTTTTTCAAGTGCCAAACTATTTAGAGATTCAACAAAGAATCACATATTTGAGTCAGGAGGGAATTCAGGCCAACTCATTTAACTTGTATACCAAAAGAATCTGCTAAAACATTTGATCCATCAATATCCAGATTGTTTGAAGCTCTAGAAGGAAGGAGAGCCCAATTTCTCCAGGAATAACTGAACATACAAGTAGAAATCTAAGTTTATTTAGAAGTTTAGTTTTTGTTTCCTGATATCAGCTCAGCATTTCCTTCTTTGCAACTTCCACTTCTCCAGAGCTAAACAGATGATATTTATTACTTATACCATATGAGAGTCCTTAAAATACCACTCTGAGTAATTCTCTTGTATAAACTAAAAATCCAAGGAAGGAATTCAGCTTTTTCAATTAGTTCTCATATATTTGTTATTGTTTCAGTTATTTTTACCCGTATGCTAGTCTTTGTGAAGTGAAGGAAGAAAGAAAAGAGAAGGAAGAGAAGGAAGGAAAGAAGGAATGAAGGAACGAAAGAAAGAAGAGGGAGAGGATGATTACCTTGAAAAAGAATGCTAAAGAAAATGAAGTTCAACAATTTGGGGAAAAAGAGCTATAAAACTATGCATACCCTTTGACCCAGCAATATCACTAACTCGATCTATATCCCAAAGAAATCATAAAAAATTTAAAAGAGCCCACTTGCACCAAAAATTTTTTTAGCAAAAAAATGGAAATTAAGGGGATGCTCTTCAGTCAGGAGATGGCTGAACAAGTTGTGGTATATGAATATAATAGGATAGTATTATTCTATAAGACATGATGAGTAGGCAAATTTCAGAAAAAATCTGGAAAGAATTATGTGAGCTGATGCTGAGTTAAGTGAGCTTTTTCCAGAATAGTATTGTAAACAGTAACAGCAATATTATATGATGATCAACTGTGATTCAAAAGAATTACAAAAAACAGTAACAAAACAGAGAATGAAACCACTCTCCAGCTCAAGATAGATTGCAAAACTTTAAGAAAGCTCAGTCTCACTGGGATGAAAAAGGGTGTTCAGCCCAGCTCAAATTGACTCTGAGAAAGCAGGTAAGAGGGTCTCAATCAAAGCAAATCAGCAACTAAGACCTTCAGATCAGTGAGACAGCTTCTAGTCCCTGCTCAGAAAACAAACTCTGGGAAAAGAGGCTGTTTCCTGAAAAGTGCAGGCAAAGCTACTCCCTACAAACACAACGGACCCTTGTGCTCAAAGACAAGGCTCATAGCTACAAGGAACCTTAAGAAAATATCACTTTTACCCCAAGAGGAGAGGTCAATCATAAAAGTAAAAAAAAATACCAAAAGAAAAGAAAATTAGCAAGAAACAGAAAAGAATCTTGATCAAAGAAAGCTTCTGTTGTGACAAGGAAGATCAAAGCACCAACTCAGGTGAGGACAAAACATCCACAGAGGAAGTTTCAAAGGGTGATATCAATTGGTCTAAAGGCCAAAGAGGCTTCTTGGAAATGCTAACAAAATACTCTAAAAGGCAAATAAGAGTTAGAAGAAAAAAAGGAAATGAGAGGTATGCATAAGGAAGCTTAGAAAAGGAAGGAAAAAAATTGTGTGAAGAAAATAACTCCTTTAAAAAATAGAATTAACCAAATAGAAAAAAGATACAAAAGCTAACTGGAAAAAAAAAATCATACATTGAAAACTAGAATAAGGCAAATAGAAGCTAATGACTTTGTGAGATAACATAAATCACTCAAAGAAACTAAAAATGAATTTTTTTAAAATGGAAGAAAATGTGAAATACCTCATTGTCAACAGAGCCAATCTGAAAATAGATCCAGAAAAGACAATTTAAAAATTATTGGCTTACCTGAAGACCATGACCAAAACAAGAGCCTGGGTGGCATTCTTCAAGAGATAATTAAGGAAAACTGCCCCAGTACCCTAGAAACAGAAGGGGAAATACTCATTGAAAGAATCTATTGATCATCTTCAGAAAGAGATTGCACAAGGAAAACTACAGTGAACATTGTTATTAAACTATAGAACTACAACCTCAAAAACAATTCAAATATCAATGAGCAAGTATCAGGATAAGCCAGGATCTGGCAGCTTCTGCTATAAAGGATTCAGAAAGCCTTGAATATCATATTCTGGAAATCAAAGGACCTATGGTTACAACCAAAAATAAACTACCCAATAAAATTCAACATCATCTTTCAGGGGGAGGCAATGGATCTTCAATGAAAAAAAAAAAAAGAAAACAAGAATTAAAGAGAAAATTTAATCTACAAACACAGGACTCAAGAGAAAGACAAAAAGTTAAACAGGGGGAAATTTAAAGGTTAAATTATATACCTCTCTAGATGGGAAAAAGATAGCTATAATTCTTGAGATTGTATCTGATTGGGGAAGACAGATGGGGGCATCACATGTAAAGAGGATGTGTTTTTGAATGGACTCTGATGTGATGACATTAAACAAGACATTAAGGGTCTATACTGGAAAAAGAAGCAAGGTGGGGGTATAATGGAACAATTAGATACATGAAGAGATCCAAAAGACCTATTACAATCTAGTGAAAGAAGGGACAGGTGATTAGCATTGTGTGAGACTTGATCTCCTCAGTTTGGTCTATAAGAAGAAATAAGTTAATCATTCAATTGGGTATAGAATTTAAGTAATCCTATGAAGAAGGAGGAGAAAAAAGAAAAGAAAAGGGAGGGGTAGAAAAGAGGGGAGGGCAGAAACACTAGGAGAAAAGGTGAGAGAAAATGGGAAGGGGTGACAGAAGATAAGATAGTGAGTGGGGTAGGTTAAAAAAATGGCATGACTTAGGAAAGGGTAAAAAAATAAAAGTAGGAGATGAAATAGGGGAGAAAAGAGGTTGGAGGGAAATACAGAGTTGGCAATCATAGAAATAAAGGTGAATTTGATGAACTCTTCCATAAAATGGAAGAGAATAAATAGAATGGATTGAAATACAGAATCCTACAATATCTTGTTTACAAGAAACATATTTGACAGAGAGAGACACATACAGAGTAAAGATAAAAGGATTCAACAGAATTTATTATGCTTCAGCTGAAGTTAAAAAAGGTAGTGGTAGCAATTCTGATCTCAGATAAAGCAAAAGTAAAATAGATCTTATTGAAAGTGATAAGGAGAGAAAGTACATTTTGAAAAAGGGTACTAAACAATGAAGTAGTAATGATACTAAATGTGTATGAAACAAGTGGTAAAACAGCCAAATTCCTAAAGAATATTTTAAGCCAGTTACAGGAAGAAATAGACAGCAAAGATGTAATAGTCGGAGACCTAAACTTTTCCCACTCAGTATCAGACAAACCTAACCATAAAATAACGAAGAAAGTAGCTAGGGAAAGTTAATAGATTCCCAGAAAACCTAGATATGATAGGGAAAAAAAAACCGAATAAGGACAAAAAGGAATATACCTTTTTCCTTGGCAGCATATGGCACCTAAACAAAAATTGACCAGGTATTACGGCATAAGAACCTCTCAGTCAAATGCAGAAAGGTAAAAATAGTAAATGTTTCCTTTTCAGATGACAGTGCAATTAAAATTATTTTCAAAAAAGGAATAGGGAAAGATAGACTAAAAACAAATAATCTAATCTAATTCTAAAGTGGGTCAAACAACACATCCCAGAAATAATCCATAATTTCATTCAGGGGAATGACAGTGAGACAACAAACCAAAATCTCTGGGATACAGACAAAGCAGTTCTTAGGGGAAATTTTATATCACTAAATAGCTACATGAATAAAATAAAGACATCAATGAGTTAGGCATGAAACTAAAAAAGCTAGAAAAAGAATGAATTAAAAACTCTCGGTTAAATTCCAAATTAGAATTTCTGAAACTCAAAGGAAAGATTAATAAAATAGGAACTAAGAAAATTTTTGAATAAATAAAATTGAGTTGCTTCTATAAAAAAAATAGATAAAGCTTTGCTTATTTTGATCAAAAAAGGAAAAGAAACAAATCAGCAACATCAAAAATGAAAAGGGTGAACTTAACACCAATGGAAAAAAAAATAAAGCAATAATTAGGAGCTGTTTTGTCCAATTGTATGGCAGTAAGTCTGGCAATCTAACAGAAATATAAATTTCTTAAATATTCCCATTTTAGAAAAATAAATTGAGCAAGTCATTAATGGAATTCTTAAGAAAAAATCTCCAGGATCAGTTGGATTCACAAGTAAATTCTACCAAACATCTAAAGAACAATTAATTCCAATAGAAAGCAAGTTATTTGGGAAAATAGTTAAAGGAATCCTCCCAAATATCCTCTATGACACAAATATGGCACTGGTAGCTAAACCAGAAAGGATCAAAACAGGAAAAGAAAATTGCAGACCAATCTCCCTAATGAATATTGATGGGAAAATTTTAAATAAAATATTAACAAAGAGATTACAGTAACTTATCAGCAGGATAATACACTATGACCAAATGGAATTTATACCAGGAATACAGAATTGGTTCAATATCAGGAAAACTATAACTATAATTGACAATATCAATAATAAAGCCAGCAGAAATCATATGATCATCTCAATAGATGCAAAAAACAACTTTTGATAAAATACAGCCCATTTCTATTAAAAGAGAGTAGAGAGTTATAAGGATAAATAGAGCTTTCAATAAGATAATAAGCAGTACCTATCTAAAACCAACAGCCAGCATTATTTGTAATGAAGAAAAGTTATACACATGCCCAATAAGATCAGGGGTGAAACAAGGATGTCTATGATCATCACTATTATTCAACATTGTACTTAAAATGTTGGCTTTAGCAATATGAAAGGAATTAGAATAATCAATAAGAAAACAAAACTATCACTCTTTGCAGGTGAAATGATGATATATTAGAGAATCTTAGAAAATCATTCAAAAACTACTGAAAATAATAAATAGCTTTAGAGAAGTTGCAGTTAGTAAAATAAACCTACAGAAATCATCAGTATTTCTATATATTACTGCCAAAGTCCATCAACAAGAGATTAAAAGAGAAATTCCATTTAAAATTACTGTAAACAAAATAAAATACTTGAGGGT
>JAJPUD010025335.1:0-17706 GCA_023553655.1 Myrmecobius fasciatus | reverse complement strand
ATCCCAAATTATAAAATTATGTCTTGCCTTCCCTATAGTCTTTCAGCTTTGTGAACCTCTTGTTTCTTTGTTTCTTTGTTTATTTTCTTTGTATTACACTTCCATTGTTTAATTCATCAATATTCCCCCAGGGAAGAGAGATATTTTGCATTTATCCAGGTGTCAAATATAATGGAATTCCATCTATTAAATTGATTAAATTATTACTCAATCTTTGAATAAATTAATGCTTCCAAAAAAAGTAAGATCCCATGTTTGGTGTGACTGAGATAAGAGGGAAATTCTTAAGGGAATTTTTGTGTGTTTGTATAAAACTAAGCTAATTCCGAGTTCCAAAAAACTCGGTATCATAAGCTTTGATACCTTATGATGAATCTCATAATTTTCATCAGAAAAGAAAAAAATAGTTTTGTTATTTTAGACAGAAATAATAATAATAAGTGTGTAATAAATAAAGAAATAAGTAAACACATTTGTTTAATATTGGATTTTAAAGAAATCTTTGTAACAGAATTTCAGAATTGATATAATTTCCTTTTCTATGATATTTTGAGCCTTCTTTGTGTATGAATATATTCAGAACCTATCATACACATCTTTTTACTTTCCCTTATTCTTCATATGCTATAAGTTGCCAAATATTGTTGATTCTATCTTTTTTTTTTGTTTATAAAAGCTTTTTTATAGAACATAGGAGTAATTTTTCTACATTGACCTTCGCAAAATTTTCTGTTCCAAATTTTTCCCTCCTTCCCTCCACCCCCCCCCCTAGATGACAAGTAGTCCAATATCTGTTAAATATGTTAAAATATATGATAAATCCAATATGTGTATACATATCTATGCAGTTATCTTGCTGCACAAGAAAAATCTGATCTAGAAAGAGAAAAAAAGACAACCTAAGAAGGAAAACAAAATGCAAGCAAACATTCGCAAAAAGCATGAAAATGCTATGTTATGGTCCACATCTAGTTCCCACAGGCTTCTTTCTGCATGTATATGACTTTCTTCATCATTGAACAATCAGAACTCTTTTGAATCACCTCATTGTTGAAGAGGCCCATGTCTATCAGAATTGATCATCATATAATCTTGTTGCTCTGAATAATGATCTCCTTGTACTGCTAATTTCACTAAGCTTCAATGCATGCAGATCTTTCCAGGCCTCTCTCAAATTATCCTGCTGGTCATTTCTTACAGAACAATAATATTCCATAACTTTCATAAACCATAATTTATTCAACCATTCTCCAATTGATGGGCATCCACTCAGTTTCCAGTTTCTTGCCACTACAAAAAGGGCTGGCATATACATTTTTGCACATGTTGGTCCCTTTCCCACCTTTAAGATCTCTTTGGGATACAAGCACAGTAAAAACACTGCTGGGTCAAAGGGTATGCACAGTTTGATAACTTTTTGAGCATTATTTCAAATTGCTCTCCAGAATGGTTGGATCTATTCACAGTTCCACCAACAATGTATCAATGTTCCAGTTTTCACACATCCCATCCAACACTCATCATTACCTTTTCCTGTCATCTTAACCAATCTGACAGGTGTTTAGTGGTATCTCAGAGTTGTCTTAATTTGCTTTTCTCTGATCAGTAATTATTTGGATCACCTTTTCATAAGATTAGAAATAGTTTTAATTTATTTATCTGAAAATTGTCTGCTTATATTCTTTGATCATTTACCAATTGGAGAATGGCTTGAATTCTTATATATTTGAGGCAATTCTCTATATATTTTAGAAATAAGTTTTTTGTCAGAACCTTGGAATGTAAAAATGTTTTCCAGTTTAGTGCTTCCCTTCTAATCTTGTCTGCATTCTTTTTGTTTGTAGAAAAACTTTTTAACTTGATACAGTAAAAATAGCTATTTTGTGATTAATAATGATCTCTAATTCTTCTTTGGTCACAAATTTCTTCCCCCCTACAGATCTGAGAGGTAAATCATTCTATGTTCTTCTAATTATAATATCATTCTTCATGTCTAGATAATGAATCCATTTCAACCTTATCTTGGTATATGGTGTTAGGTGTGGGTTAATGCCTAGTTTCTTCCACACTAGTTTCCAATTTTCCCAGCAGTTTTTGTCAAATAGTGAATTTTTATCTTAAAAGCTGCGGTCTTTGGGTTTCTCAAACACTAGATTGCTATAGTCATTGACTATTTTTTTCCTGTTAACCTAAGCTATTCCACTGATCAGCTACTCTTTCTTAGCCAGTAACAAATGGTTTTGATGACTGCTTCTTTATAATATAGTTTTAGATCTGGTACAGCTATGCCACCTTCATTTGCTTTGTTTTTCATTAATTCCCTTGAAATTCTTGATCTTTTGTTCTTTCAGATGAATTTTGTTGCTATTTTTTCTAGGTCAGTAAAAATTTTTTCTTGGGAGTTTGATTGGTATAGCACTAAATAAATAGATTATTTAGGCAATATTGTCATCTTGATTATGTATTGCTCGACCTATCCAAGAGCAATGATTTCAAGTCATATTCAAACTAGATATCTTAAACTATTTGTTGATGAGAAAATGAAATTTTTACTTGAAATTAAAAAAAACATATGAATGGCATTTTTGCGATATCTAATACATGAGTGATTTCTTGAATTTTGAATCCAATTTGGTCCTTGGACCCAATATGATTTCCTCAAATGTCTTCTTCATTGAATACTGAATACAGGAACTGTCATAATGCCTCTTTTGTAGAATTGGAGAAATTATCTCAGATATAATTTAATTGTTTTATATTACAGTTGAAGAAATTGAAGTCTAAAGAAAGTAAATGCTTTCCCCAAGGACACAAAGCAAATGAATGTTAGAAACAATACTAGATACAAATTCACTTTTATAATTCCTAGACTTATAAGAACTTCTTCAAAATTCAAATAATGAATTTAGAATGGGGAATCCACCAAGTTTATTCCATTCCAGAATGTCAGGATGTGGATCAGGCATGAATCAGCCATAGGGCAAGAATAAGTAAACATCATCATTGAAGTTGAAACTGATAAAATGATTGAATTCCCTTTCATTCATCTATCTTACACTAAAAATATCATCTCAGAGGTGAGGTATAGACCAGAAATCACCAGGCATAGGCAACTGTTGATTATTCTATTCTCAACTATTTTAGGAAACAGATATTGGATAGCAGGGCCAGAATTTCATCTACTTTTGGTTTTGTCAGTGTTTCTAATAGGAATCAAAATAATACCCTTTAGACTTTAATATATTTAACATAATATTGTAGTACAAAATATCCGCATATTTTCACATAATCAGGCTGAATTGTTTAATTTTCTTCTCAATGACTAGTATTTAAAAAGATGAATTTAAAAGCATAATAATAAATTGCATTATATTACAGACATTGTATATGTATATGCATTTGTGCACATATGCTGTACATATTAAGCATCTACTATGTATAAGACGCTGTGATTTCAAATACAAAGTGCTAAACTGTTTCTTCTCTTAATGAGCTTTCCCTTCTCCAGACATGGGATTTCATTCTTTCTACTTCTAAATGCATTTATTTTTATTTTTATTTTATTTCATTTTTGCTTTTTGCTGAGGCAATTGAGGTTAAGTGACTTGCCTAGGGTCACACAGCTAAGGAATGTTAAGTGTCTGAGACCAGATTTGAACTTAGGTCCTCCTGACTTCAGGGGTGGTGCTCTATCCACTGCGCCACCTAGCTGCCCCTACTTCTAAATGTATTAAGCAGAGAGTTATTACTAAACCCATTTGTCAGAATATAAAGGGAAATATTGAGTTTTAAAAAACTAGCCTAATATCACATCAGCCTCATTCTCATCCTCTTCCTCATCAAAAACAATAGCATCATTATGATAATTACCACAATTTATTATAATACTTTCAGGTTTGCAGAATTATTCATACTTATTATCTTCATTTATCTTTACAACAACCTTGGGAAGAAGGTTTCATCATCGTCCCCCTTTGCAAATGATGAAAATGAGATACAGAAAGATCAAGTGATTTTTCTAGTCACACAAGTAGTGTCTGAGGAAGAATTTAAACTCAGGTCCTTCTGACTCCAAAACCAACATTCTTTCCAAAATACCACATATTGGGGCAGCTAGTTTGTGTAGTAGATAGAGCACAAGCCCTGAAGTCAGGGCTGAGTTCAACTCAAGCCTCAGTCACTTAATACTTTCTGGCTGTGTGATGTTGGGCAAGTCACTTAACCCCAATTGCCTCAGCAAAATGTCACACATTTTGTCTAATTAGACACCCCGTCACAATTAGAATCCATAATTCTTCATGTAAATTCCTGTATTTTGCCTCTACAAAGTAGCTTGTGGTTGTTAAGGAGACTTAATTGATATCTGAAGTACACCCATGCATGTAAGAAAGATTAGACCTAGGGGCAGCTAGGTGGCGCAGTGGGTAGAGCACCAGCCCCGAAGTCAGGAGGACCTGAGTTCAAATCTAGTCTCAGACACTTCCTAGCTGTGTGACCCTGGGCAAGTCACTTAACCCTAAGCCTCAGGAAAAAAAAAAGAAAGAAAGATTAGACCTAGAGAAGGTACTTATATCTTCTGAGGAGGGAACAAAAAAAAGGTATTTTATGCAGCCTGGAGAGAGAAGCTATAAGTTAAACCATCACTTTTCATATTCTGGAGGGAGCTACTGAAAGCTACTGTCCCTTAATATGGCCAGAAGGACAATATTAAATTACAATCCCTGTAGAAATACCATACAGGAAACAAAGCTTCCACACTCCACAGGGTTTCCTATTTATAGTGCCAACACTCACCTCTTCACATAGCTTACCCAGGAAGAACTTGTAGCTAATATAGAAAATTTGCATTTCATATTCTTTCAAAGTGAGTCAGTATACTCACCCACTTTGTTCTCACATACATTTGTGGCCTACAAAGCTAGAATTTGTATGTATTTATATAAAGAAAGAAACAAAGAACTGGTTCTTAGTGCAAGGAAAGAACAAATCTATTTTGAGACAAGTATCTCAAGAGTTTGAGATATGTGATATTCAATTAATCTTTTTCTATCTCTATGGAGCTGTCACCTACATGAAGTATGGGTGCATCATTATATGGCTTAAAGGGAAGCAGAATATTTATCTTTAGCCTCTTTTTCTTCTACCCCTTTTCAAAGGAAATTTTAATTCCTACCAGAAGGAGGTGTTGGGGATAAAGGCCAACATTCTGCTCTCAACAGAGAGAGGGATACCAGGGTAGAAGTATACATCTGTTCCATAAATATTATTAGTCAAAGAAATATGATAAACTTCAACCTAAATTCAGATTGCTATTAATTACTGAAAAAAGATAAGGACCCCAAAGCTAATGTAGTCAATCATTGATCTCTTTACACCAAATACTGTTTTCATTAGAAACATCCAGTCAACACAGAGAAGATACACTAGCAAAGAAATCTATTCATCTAATTCAGCAGTCAGAGAAAGTATACATAGGAAAATATATACAAGAAAATAAAGAGTGAAGGAGTGCTTTCATTGGATGTGAGATCCAACTCAGTCAGAGAATCCTAAATCCCAAAACCTATTATGTAGCAAGATAAGGCAGGAACAAGGCACAGACTAGCAGCTCTTATAAAATCAGCTTATTTATATTCTTTTTGTTTTCCAGCAAACTGGAGTGGATTTGGCATATTCTTTTATCTAAAAGCTTTTTTTTTTTTTTGCTGTTGTTAACTCATGTCCAACTCTTCAAGACTTTCTAGACCACTGTATGTCGATACTTTTCATGAAGTTTTCTAGGCATGGATTCTGAAATGGTTTACACATTTCTTTTTCCAGTCAATTAAGGTAAATGGAAGTTAAATAACTTGCTCAAAGTCACAAAACTAGTAAGTGTCTGAAGTCACATTTGAAATCAGGTCCTCTTGACTCGCAGGTAAGCACTCTATCCATTGAGTGATCTAGCTGCCTTCTTCTAGAATCCAGAATCCAGAATATGCTCAAATAGACTGCAGAGACTGAAGCAATTCAACAAAGACTGATATTAGACACAAAGTTTGAAAGCTTGAAAAGGACTTAAAGACTCAAAGTCTGAAGAGGCTAAAGTTCCCTACCACTCTTGCCAACTATACCCAGTTCCTCACCTAGATATGAGACATTGATCTCCACCAATAAAAATAGTTCCATACATTGCATTCATTGCATACATGCTGGGATATACAAACTTTTCACTTCCAGAAGTAGGGTCTTCAAATGGAAATGATGAAACTCATATTTCTTATGAATCTTTCTTAGAAGCATGAAATCAATCTGCTAGCAATATACTGTGTATGTAATGAAGAAGTTAGTAAGCTTTGAAAAAATATTTTCTCCTCTTTTCCCTCTTTTCCTTTAGCATCCAGGATATATGTGTATATATACATACATATAATAGTGTTTTTCTTTTCTTTCATGTTATAAGGTTTCACAACCCATTCTTAGATTTTAATAGATTGAAAGTCTATTTATTTCTAACTCAAGATGGTTACACTCTGAGTTCCTTTCCAAGTCTAATTTTATGATCTTATAATCTGTGTGCAAAGACTAATAATGGTTCACTAGAGGAAGTGAAACATATACATATTAAAATCCTCTTTATATATAATACTAGAAGACCAAAAATGCAGTTGAATAAATCTGACATCTAAGTAAAATTTGGCAAAAATTTCATTTTGTGTCCTAAATCAAAAAGGATTTTTGAATTCATTAATCAACTGAAACTGTTCTCTCTATGGTTATGAATAAGGTCTTATTGATGAATATGATAATATATTTTCAGTCCAAAACCTTCTATACATTTCTTCTTTATTTGCCATCATTGACCTTTTTCTGCTCCTGGATACTTTTTTTTCTCTCTTTTTTATGACACCAATAAATAGTTGAATCAGTCAGTCAGAAACTGGAGTTTACTAGAAAGATCATTCCCAGGAATGAGAGACAGTCAATGACAATGCCCAGAGTGGAGAAATAAAATATTTTGTTTGTGGAACAATCATGAAGTCAGTCAATAGATTGAAGAATATGTAAAAGTCAGGAAATAAGGAATAAGGAAACTGAAAAGGTAAGAGAGAGTTAGGTTATGAAAACTTTTGAATGCCAAACAGAATATTTTTCACTTGTTCCTGAAAGTAATAGCAAGTCACTAGAACTTATTCAATAGGGGTGGGAAATTAATATGATGTGACCTGCATTTTACAAAGATCACTTCATTGTCATGTCTTCCTAGAAAACATATTGAAGTAGGGGGAGACAAATTCCTAGCAGGATCTTGTAATAATCAAATTATTAGGTAATGAGAGCTTACAGTAGAATGATGACAACTTCATAGGAAAGAAGGGATCATATACCAAAAATGACACAAATTTAAAATCAACAGGTCTCATCAACAGTTTAGACATTGAGGGTCAGAAATACTAAGGAATGATTAGTGGCTCCTAAGCAGTGAGGCTGAGAGACCTGGAGAATAGTGCTATCATATACTGTAACAGAAAAAGTATGAGTGTGTGTGTGTGTGTGTGTGTGTGTGTAAGTTCTGTTCTGCATATACTGAGGTTAAGATGTATAATAGATATCCAGCTCAAGAAATTTGTTGGAGATGCAAGAATAGAAGTCAGTATAGATACCGAAGCAGGGAAGGTAGATCTGAGAATCCTCAGCACAGAAATTATAATTAAGTCTGTGGAGGCTGATGAGATCACTCAATATAGTATATATAGAGAAAATGACTTATGACAAAACCTAGAGGGCTACCCTCAGTTTGAGGGCTTGATTTGGAGGAAGATTCAGCAAAAAAGACAGAGAAGAAACATTCAGATATAGTAGGAAGACAAGGAGAGAATAGTGTCCCAAAAACCTGGAGGAAAAACAATGTGAAGGAGGAGAGAATACTCAACTGTGTCAAAGACTGAATAGAGGTTGAGGAGAATGAAGAATAAAAAAAATCATTGGATTTGGCTATTTAGATATCCTTAATAAGAATTTTGTAGAGAACAGTCTCAATGGAGTATAAGGTCATAATCCAAAAAAGGATTAAAAAGAAAGAGGAAAGTGGAAGCTCCAATTTTAGCTGGCCTTTTAAAGCAATTATGCTATAAAGGATAGAAGATATATAGCATTTCTGCTTTGGTCAGAAACCCTAAGGATTTTCCCGTCCCAAAATCATTCATTTATTTATTGAAAAACTTTTTGGGGAAGATTCTTTGCCTCAATTGCTAACTAGCCTTAATCACTGACTGGGAGCAGCCTCCATCAAACTGAGACTTGGTGAAGTCCTTAGCTTAAAAAAGATAAGGTCTCATTTCATTCAGGGCTATCTCCAGTTGTCTTGATCTATATCTTGCCACTGGAAGGCTCTGGAAGGGAAAGTGAAGCAGGTGACCTGGCACAGCCCCCACTTACTTAAATCCAATTTACTTGCAAGTCATAGCTTCATCTCCCTGATGTCATGGTCCTCTCTGAGAATGAAGGAGAAACAAACAATAACAACTACAGGAAGTATTATCATTTCCTATATCCAGACAATGCAACAGCCATTTTTTTATGCCAGAAATTTTGAGGAAAATAGAAAATCAATGTAAAATATAAGAGCTTTCTCAACATTTCTATAATTAACTTCTCATCATTATTAACAATAACCTAATCACAATTAGATGTTAATACATCTTCACATAATTTTTGGAAATAGAAATGGCCTTTAAGTAGATGTCATTAATGTAGATGAATGCAGAATAAGTACCTGAATGAGAAATATTTGGTAGAGTTGGCACAGTTTTAAAAGTAAATGGGAATCAAGTAGTCAAGGAAGTTTAAAGTACAAATTTAAAAATATATATATAATTCATTCTACATGGTGAAATTATGCAGATGATTTTGTTTTTAGGTGACATTGAATGGATTACATCAAGTCTTAGAAGAGTTCAGACCTATCTCAGTGAATTTTATCTTAGTTATCTACACAGGAAAAATCTACAAGATGCAAAAGACAAATGTCACTCTATATATCTGGGTAATAATATGAAGAGGGGTGTAATTATTCATTTGTTAATTACTAAACAAGCCAAAATAAAGCATCATAATATTCTAACAGCCTTTACTGGTTAAGACCAATCCTTTGCAATGATCAGGCATAAATAATTTACTTCATGAATATAAAACTAATCCAAGCATCATGCAAATATTAGAGTAATGGATGACCACATGAAGATCACTTCTCTATTCAAAATATGCCACCAATTCAATGCCAAGAACATATAAATATAAAATCATGGTTTTTTTTCCTAGTGAAATAATTAAAGTCTAATAAGGTTTTATCTAGCTTTAAGTTAGCTATCATAATTTTTGAAAATAATTGAACAAGAATTGAATTCCAAAGATGGAGTAAGACCAAATAGACTAAGTAGTTGTGATTAAAAGTTTCAGATTTGAATGAACAAGTTAAATAAAGAAATCTACAGATAATACTTACAGATAATTTGTTCTCCTCTAGACAAGATGACTGATTCATAAAGCTTTCAAGAAGAAACATGGATGAGGATGTTCAGACCTTCCACTTGAAACCAATGCTGAATTGGAAGAGTGTTTTTAAAACAATTAACATAAACACAATATCAGTCTTAATGATTTTTGGCTTGATCAAGTGGATAATAATTGGTATAAAAGGTTAAATACATTGACAATGAAATGCAATACTCAATGCATTGAGATAACTATATAAGGATAGTCATGTCAAAAAGAAGGAAGTGGTTTACAGATATTTCCCAATGATATAAATAACTTGTTCAAAACTAACAATCTAAATTTTAAACAAACAGAGCTTACTTTACTGAACAATGCTAAAGATTGGCAAAATATCCACATAATTGGATTTTCAAATGTAGGTGAAAACATTTATCTATAAATGAAGACTAAGAAATGGCTAAGGTCCAAAAATGGAATCAAAAGTCCCACCACCAGGGTGACATTCACATAAACTCAGTCAATAATATATTGATTAAAGAAGTAGCTGAGTTTTGCAGTTCATTGAAATGGAGGTTTCTATAATAGATATTCAGGATCAGGTCATTGACACCAGAAATTACAGATCTTTAAAGAACTTGGGCTTATTGAGCAATATGGATTTTGCAAAGAAACACTAGAAATGGAGCACTAAATCACAGATGATGCAAAATATTTAACACTCACTAAATGCTTAGCAAAACATTACCCCTTAACAATAATTATACATCAGAAGAGTGATACCATCACTAAATTAATAGATGACCGATCCTTGCACTACAAATACATTGCTCAAAATTTCTATTTGAATTTTAATAAACTAACTGTAATAGAATTAAAGCACAGTCACAGAAGAAAAACTATTACCCACAATTGTCCACACTTAAGATTAACCCATAAAAATTTAAGAACATTATACCAAATCCTCAGAATTTCCCCACTACTTGTAGCAAAAAAGTGTTATAAAAACTCTAAAAACCTTAAATAAGAAATATCCTTCTTTCCATTGCAGTATAAAAATGAAAATCAAATTTCTCTTTTTAGAAGTTTTATTGATGCATTTGATTTTTGTGTTACAAATATTTCTTCATCATCAAACTCTGTGGGATTTTTTTTTTATTTTAAAGCTTTTTATTTTCAAAACATATGCATAGATAATTTTCAATATTCACTCTTCTGAAATATTGTGTTCCATTTTTTTCATCCTTTCCCCCCAGACAACAAGTAATCCAATACATGTTAAATATGTGCAATTCTTCTATACATATTACCACAATTATCATGCTGCACAAGAAAAATCAGATAAAAAAAGGAAAAAATGAGCAAGAAAACAAAACACAAGCAAACAACATCAAAAAAGCTGAAAATACTATTGTAATTCACACTCAATCTCCAGAGTCGTCTTTTTAAGTGCATATGGCTCTCTTCATCACAAGACCATAGGAAGTGGCCTGAATCACTGCTGTGGAAAAGACCCACTTTCATCATAGTTGATCATTGTATAATCTTGTTGTTGCTTTATACAATGTTCTCTTGGTTCTACTCTCTTCATTTAGCAGCAGTTCATGTGAGTCTCTCCAGGCCATTCTGAAATCATCCTCCTTATATCATTTTTTATAGAACAATAATATCGCATAACATTCATATACCATAACTTATTCAGTCATTCTCCAACTAATCGATATCTACTCAGTTTCCAGTTCCTTGCCACTACCAAAAAGAGTTGCTACAAACATTTTTGCACATGTGGGTCTATTTCCATTTTTTTATTATCTTTTTGGGATACAGGCCCAAGAGACATTGTTGGATCAAAGGGTAAGGACCATTTGATAGCTCTTTGGGCGTAGTTCCATATTGCTCTCTAGAATGTTTGGATTAGTTCACAACTCTACCAGCAATGTATTAGTGTCCAGTTTTCCCACATCCTTTCCAACATTCTTTTCCTGTCATCTTAGCCAATCTGAGAGGTGGGTAGTGGTACCTTAGAGTTGTTTTAATTTGTGTTTCTCTGATCAATAATGATTTAGAGCAATTTCTCATTTGATTTGAAATGGTTTTAATTTTTTTCATCTGAAAATTATCCATTCATATCCTTTCACCATTTATCAATTGGAAAATGGATTGAACTCATACATTTGAGTCAATTCTCTATATATTTTAGAAATGAATCCTTTATCAGAACCCTTGGATGTAATTTTTTCCCAACTTTACTGCTTCCCTTCTAATATTGTCTACATTAGTTTTGATTGCACAAAAACTTTTTAAACTTAATATAATTAAAATTATACATTTTGCATTCCATTATATACTGTAGTTCTTTTTTGGCTATAAATTCCTTCCTTCACAGATTAGAAAGGTAGATCTTCTTTTGCTCTTCTAATTTGCTTATAGTATCATTCTTTATGTCTAAATCCTGAAATAATTTTGGCCTTATTTTGCTATAAGGTGTTAGGTATGGGTTAATGCCTAAATTTTGCCATACCAATTTCCAATTTTCCCAGCAATTTTTGTCAAATAGTGAATTCTTATCCCAGAAGCCAGGGTCTTTGGGGAAAAACAAATTTCTTATAACACATATGCATAGTTAATAAAAACAAAATCTCTTGATAATTATATGTAGTTATATAAATACATATACAAACATACACATATGCATTTGTGTACATATGCATATTCATGTGTATGTATATATATATGTTATTGAAAAACATTTATCTATAAATGAAGACTATGAAATGGCTATGGTCCAAAAATGGAATCAAAAGTCCCTCCACCTTGGGTGACATTCCCATGAACTCCCCAGAATAGGAATAATTTTATCTCCTACTTTCTACCTGCTAGAATCCCTGGCTTTGTTTTAAAGTACTCAATTCAATTCTTATCTTAAGGAGGGCTGTCCTTATATTCCTCCCTAAAATACATAGTCAATGCATTCATTTCCTATGCATGGTATTGCTTTTCATTGTGTAATATATGTACTTGGCTTATTGCTTGAAATGTTACAGTAAGAATTATTTGAGGGCCAGTGACATACTTTACCCTTTCTTTATATTACCAGTAGTAGCACAAGTTCCAACATATTGTGAATAAATACTATGTGCTTGTTGACTAATTGACAAAGCTAGTTCTGACTCCCAAGTAGTAGAGTCAGAATTTGATTCTAAAATATTTATGAGGAGCATCATAAAACTAATACTAATCTTCTATTTCACCTCCTAAATAGACAATACTAAAAGAATTACATGGCAATGCATGTTCATTTTAGCTTGCGTTTTCTTCCTTTTTATATTAACCATTTTGTTTAATATTATGATCTTTTCTTGGTCAACTTGAGGACTAAGTAATTTCTCACATTGGCTTTATTTTTACCACTTGTTTCATTAATCATAAGTAATTAATGACATGAAAGATATCTAAGTTCTCTCCATACTGTTCTGAATATGTTTACATGTATAGGTTAAATACATTACATATTCTCAATAGTTTTGAATAAGCACTAAGGAAGAGGAAATATTATTTATTGGAAATATTACCATTACTGACTCTATTTTGATAAATTTTGATTCTGGCTATTTTTCTTAAAAATGAGAAAAATATATAATATACTTTATAAACCTTATAGAACTGTATAAATGTAAGTTAATATTAGCATTATTATTTTTTTTCTTATTTAATAGATGCTCTTGTGAAAATCTTATTTTCTATAACCAACTGAAAAGTAATGAATAATAAGGTATAAATAGTTCCTTAGATCAAGTATCCACCAGTATAACAGTACATATATTTATACATTTTAAAAAATATTTAATATTTTATTTTCCTCAGTTCCATGTAAAAACAATAAAATTCATTTAAAATTCTCCATTGTTCCTTTCTTACCCTCCTTAATTGAGAATGAAAGCAATTCAATATAGTTCATACATATTTAGTTATGCAAAACATTTTCATAATAATCATATTATAAAAGAAAACCCGCTCAAGTAATATAAATTTTAAAAACAAAGTTTGCTTCATACAATCAGACAGTACTAGATCTTTCTTTCCACATGAATGTTATTTTTCATCATAAGTATTTCTGAGTTCGGATCATTATAGTGCTCAGAATAGTTATGTCATTGACAGTTAATCACCTTAATAATATTGCTGTTTTTTTGTACATAGTGCATATCACTTTACATCAACACACAAAAATCTTTCCAAATTTTTATGAAAGCTTTCTGTTCATCATTTCTTATAGTACAATTGTATTCCATAATAATTAAACAACATAATTTATTCAGCCATTCACAAATTGATAGGCATCTATCCCTTCAATCTCCTATTCTTTGCCTCCAGAAAAGATCTGCTATAAATGATTTTGTAATATGTCATTTCCCTTTTGTTGTTTATTTTGTGGGGGATCGAAACCTAGTAGTGGTATTGCCAGGTCAAAGGATATATATGGTTTTATAGTCCTTTGGGAATGGTTACTATTACTCCACAGAATGATTGAATCAACTCACAAATCTTCCAACAATACATTAATGTGTCATTTTTCCCACATCCCCTCCACCACTTGTCAATTTCTTTTTTCTATCCTGTTAGCCAATCTAATAGGCATGTAGTTCAGAATAATTTTAAGTGCATTTCTCTAATCAATAATTAGAGAATTTTTTTCATAATTCTATAAACAGCTATGATTATTTCATCTGAAATAAAATTCTTATCTTTTGATCATTTATTTGATCATCAATTTGATCATCTGGTCAATTGGGAAATGGCTCTTTTCAATTTGTAAATTTGACTCAGTTCTCCAAATGTTTGAAAAAAAGAGGTCTTTATCAGAGAAACTTGTTTCATTTATATTTTTCACAATTACTCTTGCTAATTGTATCCTCCGCTACTATGTATGTTAGGTCCTTGTTGAAGCCTTGTTGAGGCCTAGTCTGAGGAAATAAGAAAATGCCAAGCTGGGTTAGTGCAGGATCAACTTATTATGTTTATGGATAGCAACATTGAATAAGAATGGTACAAGCAAGACTGGTATTTTTACTTCCAGACTCCATTGTGCATGTACTCAGGGCCTGTTTTCCTTCAAACAGGAGTGAGCACAAAGATCTGAGAAGACCCTCCTCAGCTTTAACTTGGCTATATTTATTTAGGTCTATATGTGGCACTAAGTACTAAAAGGCATAAAAAGGAGTCACATGGAGAGCCAGAGGAGGAGTTCCTGAACATGTAGCTGATTGGCAGTAAAGCGGTCTGATCTTTCCCGCTCTGGCTCCTGAATCTTCTTCTCAAGAACACGGCTGGTGGTGTCCAATAGTAGTACTCTGAGGACTGGTAATGATAAGACCCCTGGCTGCCCCCAGTGTTAGGATCCAGATGCATTTACTCCATTTTCTCTTTCTTCTTACACCCTGTCTCACCTCAAAAGTGTTCTGCTTCTGGCATTTCCATCCCTTAATTTAGCCTCTCTTCTATCAATCCCTTTCTTACCCCCTTCCTCTGCTATTATCCTATTGGGCAAGATATATTTCTGTTCCCAATTAATGTATATGTTCTTCCCTCTTTGCACCAATTTAATTGGGTGTAAGTTTCACAAATTCTTCCTTTCCTCCCCCCTTTTATCCTCCCCTGTAAAAAGCTTTTCTTGCCTCTTTTATGTGAGATAATTTGCTCTATTCAATCTCTTTCTTTTGCTCCCAGAACATTTCTTTATCACCTGTAAATTTTAATTTTTTAGATAATATCCCTTCACATTCAACAAATACCTGAGTCTTCTGTCCATATACATTTATTTTAACGGCCCTAATAATGAGAATACTCTTATGCATTACAAGTATCATCTTCCCAAAGGAATGTAAACAATTTAACTACATCAAGTTCCTTATGATTCATCTTTCCTATTTCCCTTAATATGATTCTCTAGAGTACTTGAAAGTCATTTTTTTATTCAGTTCTGGTCTTTTCATTAAGAATGCTTGAAAATTCTTTATTTCATTGAATACCCACCTTTCCCCCTGAGGCTTTATGCTCCGTTTTGTTGGATGGGTGATTCTTGGTTGTTAAGTCAGCACCTGTACCCTGTGAAATGCCATATTAGAAGCCCTCTGATTCTTTAATGTAGAAGCTGCTAAATCTTGTGTTATCAAGATTGGTTCCACAATACTTGAATTGTTTCTGACTGCTTGAACTGTTTTCCATTTGACCTGAGATCTCTGGAATTTGGTTAAAACACTACTTGGATGTTTCTTTTAGGATCTCTTTCAGTACATAATCAATGCATAAAATACTAGGGCACTTTCCTTGACAATTTCTTGAAAGATAATATGTAAGTTCTCTTTCTGATCACAGTTTCAGGTAGTGTAATAATTTTAAAATTCTCTCTCCTGGGGGGAGGAAGCATGGAGCCAAAATGGGGGAAAGAAGACACATCTCTATTTGATCTCCTCCTAGCATCCTTCAGATAAACAGCAGATCAAGCCTCTGAACTAGTTTTGGAGTGACAGAACCCACAAATATTTAGAATATAACAAATTTCCTGAAGAAGATACTTTGGGAGAACTTCAGAAAAGGTCTGTTTCAATTGGGCAGGGGGAGAGGCTGCTGAGCTTGAACAAGTTGCAGGGAGATAGGGCTAAGCCAGGGTGGGGAGCTCAAATACTGCGGAGCCATAATAAGGATTATCCAGGACCTAGATGTTTCCACCTTAAGGAATCAAAGGGAATAAAATCTGATATTCCAAAAGGTAAAGGAACTTGGATTGTAGCCTAGAATCAATTATCCAGCAAAATTGAGCCTTATTTTTCAGAGGAAAAGATGCACAATCAATGAAACACGTGAATTTCTTTTATTTCTGATGAAAAGACCAGAGATGAGCAGAAAATTTGATCATCAAATAAAGAATTCAAGAGAAGAATAACAAGGTAAAAAGGAAAGAAAAAAAATCATAATTTTTTTAAATTAAAAAGTTTAAATCTCTTAATGGGAAGATGATAAGTTTAACTCTTGAGATCTATATTTCTGTTATGGGTATACTTAGAGGATGCAAGTATAATTTGATTTTATTGTGATGATACAAAAAAGAAATTATAAAAGAAAAGTTGATTCTACCGGAAGAAGAAAAAAAATGGAGGTAAAATGGGTTAAAATATACCTCACAAGGAGGCAAAAAGGACCTTTTATAATTAAGAAAGAAGAAAGAGGAATGAGCATTTTGTGAATCTTACTCTCACCAGATTTAGCTCAAAGAGAGAATATCAGACACATTTACCTTCACAGATAAGCTTGTCTCACCCTATTGGGAAGTAGGAGGGGAAAGGGGAAAGGAAGGAGGAAGGCTAATAGAAGGAAGAACAGAAGTAGAAGGAGAAGGGGATAAGAAAGTGGGGGTAGCTTCAAAAGGGGAAGGCTGTTGTAGAGAGGCAGTGTTCAGAAGGAAAATACTGGAGAGGAGGGGAAAGGGGGAAAGAAAAGAGAAAATTACAACTGGGGTAAAACAAGATGGCAGGAAATACAGAGTCATTTTATCTGTGAATGTGAATGGGATGACTTGTACCATAAAATGGAAATGGATAGCAGACTGGATTAAAAGTCAGAAACCTGAAATTTGTTGTTTAGAAAAACACATTTAAAGTAGAGTGATATATTCAGAGTAAAGATAAAAGATTGGAGCAGAATCTATTATGCTTCAGGTGAAGTAAAAAAAAAAGCAGTGATAGCAATCCTGATCTTAGATCAAACAAAAGCAAAAATAGATATAATTAAAAGAGATAAGAAAGGAAACTACATCCTACTTAAGAATACCATAGATATTGGAAGTAATATCCATACTACACATATAAATACCAAGTAGTGTAGCAGCCAAATTTCTAAAGGAGAAATTAAGAGAGATTCAAGAAGAATTAGACAGAAAATCTACACTAGTAGGGGACCTTAAATAGTTTCTCTCAGAGCTAGATAAATTGATACACAAAATAAATAAGAAAGAAATTAAGGAGGTTAATAGAATTCTAGAAAAGTTATTGAATTGAGACAAAAAATAATATATTTTTTTTTCTAGGCAGTACATGGAACTTATGCAAAAACTGACTATGTGTTAGGATAGAAAAAACTAAAAATCAAATGCAAAAAGGCAAAATATATCTTTTTTTTTCAGATCACGATGTAACAAAATTATACGCAATAAAAGGCCAGGGGAAAATAGACAAA
>JAJPUD010025334.1:0-17707 GCA_023553655.1 Myrmecobius fasciatus | reverse complement strand
GTATTCTATTTGTCATATAATTTATCCTATTTAGCATGTATTAGATTACCTATCATCTAGGGTGAAGGGTGGGGGTAAGGAGGGGAAAAGCTTGGGAAAAAAAAACAAAGTTTTTGCAAAGGTCAATGTTGAAAGGTCACTAATATATTTTGTATATAAAGAGCTTTATATAAAAAAAATAAAATAAAATGGGGCTATTTAATAATTTATTTCCTCTTCTGTTAACCTGGGCAATCTATATTTTTGTAAATATTCCTCCATTTCATTTACATTATCAAATTTATTGACATAAAGTTGTGCAAAGAAACTCCTAATTATTACTCTAATTTCCTCTTCATTGGAGGAAAGTTCTCCCTTATCAATTTTGAGACTAACAATTTGATTTTCCTCTTTTTTTCTGATCAAATTAACTAAAGGCTTATCTATTTTGTTGGTTTTTTCATAAAACTAATTCTTAGCTTTATTTATTAATTCAACAGTTTTCTTATTTTCAATTTTATTAATCTCACCTTATATTTTCAGAATTTCCAATTTGGTATTTAATTGAGGGTTTTTAATTTGCTCTTTTTCTAGTTTTTTTTAATTGTAACCCTAATTCATTGATCTTCTCTTTCTCTATTTTATGCAAATAAGCATCTAGAGATATCAAGTTACCCCTTATAACCGCTTTGACCATATCCAAAATTTTGGTATGTTTTCTCATTATTGTCATTCTCCTAGATGAAATTATTGATTGTGTCTATAATTTGCTCCTTCACCCATTCATTCTTCAGGATTAGGTTATTTAATTTCCAATTAACTTTTGGTCTATTTTCTCCTGGCCTTATATTACATGTGAGTTTTATTGCATCATGATCTGAAAAGGATACATTTACTATTTCTGGTTTTCTACATCTGATTTAGAGGTTTTATGCCCTAACACATGATCAATTTTCGTATGAGTTCCATGAACCCCTGAGAAAAAAGTATACTCCCTTCTATCACCATTCAGTTTCCTCCAGAGATCTGTCATACCTAACTTTTCTAACATTTTGTTTACCTCCCTAACTTTTTTCTTATTTATTTTGTGGTTTGATTTATCTCATTCTGAGAGAGCAAGGTCGAGATCCCCCACTAGTATAGTTGTACTGTCTATTTCTCCTTGCATCTCTGTTAGTTTCTCCTCTAGGAATTTGGATGTTATACCACTTGGTGCATATATGTTTAATATTGATACCTCTTCATTGTCTATGGTACCCTTTAGTAAAATATAGTTTCCTTCCTTATCTCTTTTAATTAGATCTATTTTTTTGCTTTTACTTGATCTGGGATAAGGATTACTACCCCTGGCTTTTTTTGTTCACCTGAAGCATAGAAGATTCTGCTCCAGCCCTTTACCTTCACTCTGTATGTATCTCTATGTTTTAGATGTGTTTCTTGTAAACAACATATTGTAGGATTCTGGCTTTTAATCCAGTCTGCTATCCGCTTCTGTTTTATGGGAGAGTTCATCCCATTCACATTCACAGTTAAAATGACTATATCTATATTTCCTGCCATCTTATTTACCCAAAGTTATATTTTTCTCTTCCCTTTCCCCTTACTCCCTTCACCTCTCCCCAGTATTTTGTTTTTGATGACCACCTCCCTCTGACAGTCCTCCCCCCTTTAAAACCTTCCCTCTTTTTTACACCTTTCCCTTAATGCTTCTATTAATTTATCCCTTCCTTTTCCTCCTTTCTCTCCTACTTCCCTATACAGAGGGCCAAGTTTTCCCTGAAATCAAATGTGTCTGATATACTCTTTTAGAGCCCAATCTATTGAGAGTAAGGATACTCATCACCTTCCCTTCTTTCCCTCAATTGTATTAGATTTTCTATGTCTCTTCATGAGACTTTGCCTTATTTTACCTCTTTTTTATTTTTACTTTATTTTACCTCCATTCCCCTCTCCCCTTTCTTTACAGTATGATATACATTCCACCTCTAATTTCTTTCAGATTATTATCAAAGTAAAATCAAATTATACCCCCATTCTTTAAGGATACCCCTAGTAGAGATACAGTTCTCGAGAGTTCTTTCCTTTTTACCTTTTTATGCTTCTCTTCTCTAGAGTTCTGTGTTTGGAGGTCAAATTTTTTGTTCAGATCTAGTCTTTTCATTAGAAATAGGTGAAATTCTCCTGTATCATTGAATGACAATCTTCTTCCCTGGAAGATGATGCTCATTCTAGCTGGATAGCTTATTCTTGGCTGTAATAAAAATTCTTTTGCCTTTCGGAGTATCTGATTCCAGGCCCTTCCATGCTTCAATCTGGAAGCTGACAAATCCTGTGTAATTCTAATGACTGTTCCTCAGTATTTGAACTGTTTTTTTCTAGCAGCTTGTAATATCTTTTCCTTGGTGTGATAGTCCTGAAATTTGGCCACGATATTCCTTGGGGTTTTAATTTTGGGGTCTCTTTCTGGAGGTGATCGGTGAATTCTTTCAATGCCAACTTTGCCTTTTGATTCTAAAACATCAGGGCAATTCTCTTTCATGATTTCCTGGATGATAGCATCAAGGTTCTTTTTTTCATTGTGACTTTCAGGGAGTCCAATAATCCTTAGATTGTCTCTCCTGGAACTGTCAGTTGTTACAAGTCAGTTACAAGTCAGTTGTTTTTCTTAGGAGATATTTCATATTTTCTCATTTTTTTGTTTTTGTTTGACTTAATCTTGAATTCTTATTGAGTCATTCATTTCAATTGTTCAATTTTAATTTTTAAGGTATTATTTCCTTCAGCTATCTTTTTTAGCTCCTTTTGTAACTGGCCAATTCAATTTTTTGGTTCATTGCATTCTTTTTCCATTTTGCCAATTTTATTTTTCAGTCAATTGTTGTCTTTTTCCAATTCACCAATTTTATTTTTCAGTGAATTGTTGTCTTTTGCCAATTCACTATTTTTATTTTCTTGTGATTTGGTAACATTTTCAAATTCAGCAATTTTGTTTTTCAGTGAATTGTTTTTTTTCCAAATCACTAATTTTGTTTTTCAGTGAATTGTTTTCTTTTTCCAATTCACCAGTCCTTTTTTCCAGGTTTGATATCTCTGTTGCCCTGATCTCAATTTATTTCCCCATTCTTCTTCTAGCTCTCTTTTGAGATTCTTTATGCAGTCTTCCAGGTAAGCCTTCTGAAAGGGAGACCAGCTTAAGTCCACCCCTGTGGCTTTATCTGGGATTGTTTTCAGAATTTCAGTATCTGGGGACTTCTCTAGTTTCTCTCCATAAAAGCTGTCTAAGGTGAGAGCTCTATTTTTCTTGCTCATGATTTTCAGCAGAGGTATCAGTCACCAGCAGGGAATTCTGCAGCAGCAGCAGCAGCAGCAGCAGCAGCAGCAGCAGCAGCAGCAGGGATTTCAATTTGCCCTGGGGCAATTTGCCGAGTTAACTTCAGGTTTGGGGCTGATCTGGCTAGATCCACACTAGGACCACACTTTCAGCTGCTCTCAATCCACCCTTTATCAAAGGTAGACCTGCTAAAGCACCTGCCCAAAAGCAGAGCAAAGTGGCCCAAGCGTCTCCCAGGGATTTCCTGGCAACCAAAAAATCTTCTGGTCTGTCGCAGCCCCAGACTTTCACCCTGGCTGCGCACTGGTGTCTGAGCGCCGGGAACTGCTCGATCCCCTGCCCGTCTAAAACTGACCTCAGAAGTTCTTTCAAAGTAGATATTTGATAGAAGTGCGTTGTAGTCCAAGTGTTTGCTGGAGCCCTCACTCCAAAACCAGTTCGGAGGCTCAATTTGCTGGGTTTGAGGGAAGGTCTCAGGAGCTCACAGAGGACGCTCGCTGTCTGCAGTTTGCCATCTTGCCTCCGTTGCCTGAAATTGTTAGTCTCAAAAATGATAAGGGAGAACTTTCCTGCAATTTTAGAGGAAATTAGAGTAATTATTAGGAGTTTCTTTGCCCAACTTTATGCCAATAAATTTGATAATGTAAATGAAATGGAGGAATATCTACAAAAATATAGATTGCCCAGGTTAACAGAAGAGAAAATAAATTATTTAAATAGCCCCATTTTAGAAAAAAGAAATAGAACAAGCTATTAATCAACTCCCTAATAAAAAATCTCCAGAGCCAAATGGATTTACATGTGAATTCTACCAAACATTAAAAGAACAATTAATCCCAATACTATATAAACTATTTGAAAAAAATAGGGAAAGAAGGTGTACTACCAAATTCCTTCTATAAAACAAATATGGTGCTGATAGCTAAAACAGGTAGGGAGAAAACTGAGAAAGAGTACTATAGACCCATTTCCCTAATGAACATTGATGCAAAAATTTTAAATAAGATTTTAGCAATGAGATTACAGAAAGATATCCCCAGTATAATACCCCATGACTAATATGATTTATACCAGGAATGCAGGGCTGGATCAATATTAGGAAAACTATTAGCATAATCAATTATATTAATAATCAAATTAACAAAAAACCATATGATTACCTCAATAGATGCAGAAAAAGCCTTTCATAAAATCCAACACCCATTCCTATTAAACCACTGGAGAGTATAGGAATGAATGGGTTTTCCCTTAAAAATGATTAGTAGTATCTACTTAAAACCATCAGCAAGCTCATATATAATAGAGTCAAACTAGAACCATTTCCAGTAAGATCAGGAGTGAAACAAGGCTGCCCACTGTCACCATTATTATTTAATATTGTCTTAGAAATGTTAGCTTTGGCAGTAAGAGAAGAAAAAGAGATTAAAGGAATTAGAGTAGGTCATGAGGAAATGAAATTATTACTCTTTGCAGATGACATGATGGTATACTATAAGAATCCTAGAAACCTGACTAAAAAATTACCAAAAACAATACACAACTTTAGAAAAGTTGTAGGATACAAAATAAATCCGCATAAATCATCAGCATTTTTATATATTACCAATAAAGTTCAGCAACAAGAGATACAAAAAGAAATTCCATTCAAAATAATTGTTGATAGTATACAATATTTGGGAATCTATCTGCCAAGGAAAAATCAGGAACTATACGAACTAAACTATAAAACACTCTCCACGCAAATCAAATCAGACCTCGTCAATTGGAAAAACTTAAAATGCTCATGGGTAGGCTGAGAGAATATAATAAAAATAGCAATACTACCCAAACTAATTTACTTATTTAGTGCCATACCAATCAAACTCCCAAGAAATTATTTTGCAGATCTAGAAAAAATAGTAGCAAAATTCATTTGGAAGAACAAAAGGTCAAGAGTTTCAAGAGATTTAATGAAAAAAAAGGCTGATGATGGTGGTCTTGCTGTACCAGATCTAAAACTTTATTATTAAGCAGTGGTCATCAAAACTATTTGGTACTGGCTAAGAAATAGAGTAGTCGATCAGTAGAATAGGATAGACTCACAAGACAAACTAGGTAATAACTATAGCAATTTAGTCTTGGATAAACCCAAAGACCCCAGCTTCTGTGATAAGTACTCACTATTTGACAAAAACTGCTGGGAAAATTGGAAACTAGTGCGGAAGAAAATAGTGTTTGACCCACATCTAACACTGCATACCAAGATAAGATATAAATGGGTTCATGATCTGGATACAAAGAGTGATATCATAAGTAAATTAGAGGAACATAATATAGTTTACCTCTCAGACCTGTGGAGATGGAATAAATTTATGTCCAAAGAAGAACTGGAACACTTAAAAGAAAACCAGATAGCTAACTTTGACTATATTAAGTTAAAACGTTTTTGTACAAACAAAACCAATGCAGTCAAGATTAGGAGGGAAGCAATAAATTGGGAAATCATCTTTACATTTAAGGGTTCTGATAAGGGTCTCATCCCTAAAATATATAGAGAATTGTCTCCTATTTATAAAAATTCAAGCCATTCTCCAATCAATAAATGGTCAAAGGATATGAACTGACAATTTTCAGAGGATGAAATTAAAACTATTTGTAGTCATATGAAAAAGTGCTCTAAATCACTATTAATCAGACAAATGCAAATCAAGACATCCCTGAGGTACCACTACACACCTGTCAGAGTGGCTAAAATGACAGGAGAAGTTAATGATGAATGTTGGAGAGGATGTGAGAAGGCTGGGACACTGATGCATTATTGGTGGAGCTGTGAACGGATCCAGCCATTCTGGAGAGCAATTTGGAGCTATGCTCAAAAAGTTATCAAACTGTGCATACCCTTTGACACAGCAGCATTTCTATTGGGCTTATATCTCAAAGAAATCATAAAGGAAGGAAAGGGTCCCACATGTGCAAGAATGTTTGTGGCAGCCCTTTTTGTAGTGGCTAGAAACTGGAAACTGAATGGATGCCCATCAATTGGAGAATGGCTGAATAAATTATGGTATATGAATATTATGGAATATTATTTTTCTGTAAGAAACGACCAGCAGGAAGATTTCAGGGAGGCCTGGAGAGACTTTCATGAACTTATGCTGAGTGAAATGAGCAGAACCAGGAGATCCTTATACACGGCAACAACAATACTATATGATGATCAATTCTGTTGGACATGGCTCTCTTCAACAATGGAATGTTTCAAACCACTTCCAATTGTTCACTGAAGAAAGCCACATACACCCGGAGAGAGGAATGTGAAATGTGGACCACAACATAACATTTTCATTCTCTTGATTGATGTTTGCTTCCATTGTGTTTCCTTTATCTGATTTTTCTTTCTTGCAGATACGATTTTTCTTGCACAACAATGATAAGTGTGGAAATATGTATACATATATTTGATTTGTCAAGCATTTTAACATAATTAACATGCATTGGATATCCTGCCATCTAGGGGAGGGGTAGGGAGTAGGAAGGAAAAAATTTGTAACAGAAATCTTTGTAAGGGTTAATGTTGAAGAATTACTTATACCTATGTTTTGCAAATAAAAATAAGGAATAAATCAAGCTTTATTTTAATAGTGTAATATCATAACTTTTAACTATCCTAAGCATCTCCTTAAAGCATGAACATTTAAAAATATTATTTTTTCAACTAATTAAAAAATCCTCTCCATTCTGTTTTATTCCTCCATTGGGGAAAAAAAGAAAATTCTTGTAATAAATATTCATTGTAATAAAAAATAAATTCCTATCTTTGCATTTTCAAAAAATATATCTGCACCTGAGTCCATCATCTATCAGAAGGTAAGTAGCATGTTTCCTGGTAAGATTTTTGGAATTGTGGTTAATCTTTGACTTTATCAGACTGAAGTCTTTCAGAGAGGTTTGTCTTTACAGGATTGCTATCAATGCTTAAATTTTATAAATTCTGCTTATCTCACTTTCTATCAGCTCATCAAAGTCTTCACATTTTTCTTTGAAATTGATCCATTAATAATTTCTTATAGAATAATAGGACACAATTACCTTCATATGCCTTTATTTCCCAAATGATTAACATATCTTTAAATTTGTAACTCTTTGCTACCACAATAAGAACTGCTATAAGCATTTGTGAATTTAAGAGATTTTCTTTCTCTTTTTCTCTTTGAAATATGAAATTGGCAATGATATCAGTGAGTTAAAGGGTTCATATAATTTAATAACTTTTGGACAGAATTTCAAATTGCTGTCCATAATGGCTCATCTGATGATTTACAGCGTCACTCACAGTATGTTAATGTACCTATTTTTCAAGATTCTCTCTTGCAATCCAGGCATTCAATAGTGGTGCTTCTTCTTTGAGCCCTCCATGCCACTACTTCAACCAAAAGACCTTTCAGGTCTCTTTGGATCCTAATTGTGTGTTAATTATCAGTCTTTCCAAACTCAGTTTGAGTCTCAGAGGTTTTTAGGTTGTATTTCTTTTATTTTTAGTGATTGGAAACATTTTTTTTTTCATAATGTCTGGTCATATCCTTTAATCACTAATCAGTTAGGGATGTAAATATAAAAAGGAAATATTTTTCAATGAGTATTATGAGACTTAAAATTATGGAATTACATACTAACTTATATTTTATAGCTTCAGTTTATGCAATCTGCAATGGACGAATGCATGACATATGATTGATAATGAATTGTGTTTAAAAAGCTTCATAAAAACATATTAGAAATATTATTTGAAAAGAAGCTGAGCTAGTCACAATAGATAGACAACTTTTAGTTTTCATTGATATTCTTATAATATTAAAACATCTAGAGAAAATTTCTCCAGAATTGACATGATCAAGGATTTTAATGGATAAGAAATTTTAATAACTTTTTATATGTGCTATAGGAGGAAGGATAAACATTGAGAAAGTCACAGAATCTCTGAAGTGTTAAAGTATAAACATTATATTTCCATTAAATTCCTAACAGTATTCCTTTAAAATTTTTCTTTTTAAAATTTTGTGTAGCTGATCGTTGTGACAGGAAATTAGTAGTTTCTAACCTTTTTTTTTTTTTCTTTCACTAAGTGTTTAAACTGACTTTGGACATACTCGTTTGCTAGGTCTATAAAATGAGGAAATGTATTGTATAATCCTTTTTAATGACAACTATATTTTAATATCTAAAACAGGGGAAAACAGAAAAAATAAACCTACAGACAAATATCTCTAATAAATACTGATGCAAAGGATTGAATAAAATATAATGAAGGTGATTGTAGCTACATGTTCAAATAAGGATTGTTTCCAAACTATACTTTTAATGGACAGATTGGGATGGCTAAAATTAGGAAAACTATAAAGGTAATAGACCATATAAATAATACAACTAACAAATATTTTAAAAATGTATCAATAGATGCAGAAAATGTTTTAATATAATTAAATACTCATTTAAAAAAAAGCTCTGAAAAGCAGAGTAAGGCAACCTTTCTTTAAAGTGGGAAAGACTATTATAAAGAGAATTACAGACATTTTATAGCTTTCATTAATATAGTACATTAATGTTTGAAAAACAGTTTATGTATCTCATTTAGACTTCAGAAAGGGTATGCAAATAAGGGATTGTTATTATACTTTTTTATAAAAACAGATAAGAAGTATACTGAGTTATTCAGGGTCTGAGGCAGAATTTTAATTCAGGTTGGATCTTTTTGCTTCTAAGCCTCACACTAAAAGTAATATCAATTATTAAAACCAATAATTGGTGTTATTTGTAATGGAGAGAACTACAAGTTTTTTCTAATATGATCAGGAGTAAAGCAGTCATGCCCATTATCACCATTATTGTTTAATGCATTCTTAGAAAAGCTACATATAAAAATAAGATAAAAAAATAAATTCAAAAATTATTCATAAGCAAGGAAGAAATTATAGATAATATTATGAATTGCCTGAATTTTTGCCAGCAAAAACTTAACTAAAACAATAATTAATTTCAATAAAGTAACAGGACAAATATGCACAAATCAACAGGATTTTTGTATTTTATTAACATAATTCAGAAGAATGATTAGAAAACAAAATTCTGTACTTTAGTACCTAAAATGTAACTGGGAGAATATTTACCAAGATACCCTGAAAACTGATATGAATATAATCACAAAATATATTTTATAGAAATAAAGGAAAGTTTATAAGAAGAGATATTAATTATTCATTCTTTTTCCATGACAATATTATTAAAATTCCATTATCTAAATTAATTGAAAATGTTTATTATAAAATTTCAACTACAAATGTGTTGTTTTACAGAACTAGACACGTATGTATGCCTGCCTTATATGCATATTTTTTAGATATATAATATGTGAGAATAAAATGTTGAGAATATCCAGGGAAATAATAGAAGGAAAAATGTGAAGGAGGGTTAGTACAACCAGATCTCAAATTTTGCAATAAAGCAAAATCATTGAAAAATTAAACCCAATGTGTCCAAAATGGAAGTCATCCTCTATTCCCCTAAATATCCTCTAATATACACCTTTTTTAGGCTCCCAACATAGAAATCAGTCCAGATTCCTCACTATCTCTACCCTTCCCCCTCATACACTCAATCTATCTCCAAGGCTTCTTAATTTCAAGTTTTTAAAATGATATTTTTAATAAAATTTTCATCTAAGAAACCACATCATTAAGAAGGCAAACTTTCATCACCTCAAAATTGAGTTATTTCAAGAGTTTGCTGATAGGGGCTGCCTCTCTCACATTTTCTCCAACTCCAATTCTTCAATAATGGGATTTTCCTAAAATTTAGGCCAGATCATCATCATCATCATCATCATCATCATCATCATCATCATCATCACCATCATCATTTCTCTCTTTCACACACATACACACGCACACACACACACACACACACCATCCATCCCTAGGCCATTCACAGCTCTTCATAACTTTGCAGTATCTACCTTTCCCGTCTTCTTATACATTACACTGTGACATATACCCTTGGTCCAGTGACTCATGGAACTCTTGTTGTGTTGCACAAACAAGACATTTCACTTCATGACTCCAGATATTTTCTCTAGCTATAACTGGTTCTTAAAATCTTTCCCTCCTCTGCTCATCATACTGACCTCCTTGGTTTCCTTTAAGTCTACAAAACCCCATCTTTAACTGGAAGTCTTCTACAACACCTCATAATTCTGGTGGTCCCCTTCTGTTAATTATTTCCTGTTCATTCTGTGTAAAGATTGCTTCATATAAATTTGTTGTGTGTTGTCTCATTAGATTGTAAGCCCCTTTAGGGTAGGAACTATTTTTTTCCTCTTTTTGTAACTTCAGTACTTGGCACAGTGCCTGGCAATTAGTAGATACTTTGTATATTTTGTTAATATTTATTAATTTAATTATTCAGTATTAAATATTTGGTGTTTGTTAAAAACACAAAAGTTGATAGATGAAAATTGTGAAATAAACAAAATTTAGAAGCAATGCTACATAGCAGCATAGTGTTCAATAAAACCAATACTAAGGATTTTTTTAATAGTTGGGAAACTTAGAAAGCAGTCTGGAAGAAATTATATTCATGCCAGTATCTTATATCACACACCATTATAAATTTCAGATGCATACAGAACATAAACAAAATATCATATCATAAAAACTAAATTAACAAGGAAGGCAACATTTTTCAAATTATGGTGCAGAGAATTTTTACCAAAGTAAGTGATAGAAATTGTCATAAAAGATAAAATGAGCATGTTTGCATAAAAATGAGAAACTTTGACACAAGCAAAATAAAGAAGTTTAGAATAAGAAGGGACATGATTTAGGGGAAAAATTCACTTCATGTCTTCATGTCACAATTTCTGTGACAATGGCCTTTTGTTCAATACTGAAAAAATTGACAGAAATATATAAAAATAATATACATTTCACAATACACAAAGGCATGAGTAAGCAGTTCTCACTACAGAAATGTAAAAAAAATATGAAAAATTTCTGTTACTAATTAAGATTCAAAGCAAAGTAACCCTAGAATTCTGTCTATCATCCATCATATTTGGGGAAAAATGATAAAAGTGGAAAATTCCCTTTTGGGGAAACATTGTATTTCCATTAAATTCCAAACAGGGGAAAGTAATGTGAATATAGATAGATTTTTTAAAATTTTGGTAAGCTGTGAACTGACTTAAACATCATGGGAAGCAGTTTGGAATCATATCTAAAAGGTCACTAAACTAAATGATACAAAATCCTCCTCACCATACTAATACTATTATTTGCATGCACTCCCAAAATATTCAGAGAAAAAGAAAAAGAACCTGTAAGATTAAAAATAATTTTAGTAATATATTTTGTCTTGGGAAAAAAAAAGTTATCCCAGGAGCAAAATAATTATCCATCATTTGAGGAATAGAAGAACAAATTATAACATGATCTCTGTGTCATTTTTTAATGCCACAAGAAATGAGGAATGTAGAAGATTCAGCGAAATATGGAAAGACTTAGAGACTACTAATGATTTCTTAATTTCCAAAAACCAATGACTTTTTAGTACTTTTCTCCTTGACCTCTCTTTAGCCTATAAAACTGTTGATCACTCTCTCCTCCATGATACTCTACTCTCCAAGTTTTGAGGATACCTTTTTCCTGATTTCCTTCTATCTATCTGTCCTCTCCTTCTGTCTCTTTGCTGAATCTTCTTCTAGATCATGTCCTCTAACCATAATAGAATTCTTTCCTGTACTCCTATACTTTGCTTGGTTATTTCATCAGCTCCCATGGATTTAACTACCAAGTCTATGCTAATTCTTAATTCTTAATTCTCCCTATTCTTCCCCCAAATCTCTGTTGACCTCTAAACTCACATCTTCAACTGTCTTTCAATCATCTCAAATTGGATGTCTAGGAGACATCTTAAACTCAATATATCCAAAACAAGATTTGCCTTTCTTTCTAAAGCCTCCCTCCCATTTCTACCTTGTTACTCTTGAGGTTCACAATTCATGTGTCATACTGAACTTTTTTCTTTTTTCTCAAATCCCGTATTCCATCAGTTGTCAATTCCTGTCAGTTTCAACTTTGTAACATTTTTCAAAAATGCCCCTTTGTTTGTTCTAATACAGGTACCACCGTGGTGCAGAACCTCACCTCTTTACTTCTGAACACTGCAATCAATTGATTGTATAAACCAATGCAAAGCTAAAAAAAAACAGAACCAGCAGAAAAATAATATCTCAGATATGGCCAATTGGTATTTATTTATTTTGTTTGACAATATCTATTTTCTAGACATGGGGAGGTTTAATTGCTGCTAGTGATATATACCAAAAATAGAATCAATAAAGCATTATTTTTTTAATTTTATTTTTAAAATTAAGAGGTCTTGCCATGCTAGATAGAATACTGGAAAGAATTTTTTTCCTTATATTAAACTGAATTCTGCCTGGCTTGCTCTTGAAACATACAAAAGAAAATCATGAAATGCTTTTATAAGACAACTCTATGAACATTTTTCTCTAGCACTTTCCTCAATTATTTCTGAATGTGTTTATTTCAATGGAATACAAGCCATACATTTGTTTACACTTAACTCATGTAAATATCACTCTGTAAAAAACAATTTGATGTTCTGAGGAACCTTTTCAAAGCCATTGTTAATTAAAATTTATTTATCTTTGAAGAAGACAATTTTGTTTTGCCTGCAAAAGAACTTGATCCAGAAAAAGTTGATTTCTGTGGCTTTTGAATTTTAAACTAAGGTTGAGTGAGGTTTACACTTAACAAAGTCCAGATTCCACCATATATACTTCATGAATCAGTGGAAAGATTTGATCACAATTACCAGAACTGATTTGGAAAATCACTAGGATTGTAATGATTCAGTGCTAAAAGCATTTTGCAAGAAAAGAAAGTTAAATTATAGACTATATTTTAAAAAAAAGTAAAGAGGTAATTGGACATTTTTTGAAATATGAAGAAATTTACTACCATATGTCCAAACACTAAAATTAGCATTATATATATCTAAAAGAAATAATGTAGCATGAGTCAAATTAATTTAAGAAGATCTGTCTTTCCTCCACTCTCCCTGCCTTTTTCTTGTTGGTTGGATTTCATAAGAATATATATGGGCAGCTTTCCACTGAGAGCATTTGCCCTGCGACAGAGTATTCATTATTCTTTAGTTTAATGCTGTGAAGTACTATGTGCATCTATGAATAGGATAGCTACCTTTCTGAAACAAAAAGTAACATTCATAACAATAAAAAATAGTATTTAAAATTTTTAAATGGGTATATATATATATACATATATATATATATAAATGAATTAAAAACTTCTTCTAAAGTTTTTCCATGATATTTCAATATGTCATGGGAGTGAACGGGGCTCTTGAAGGCTATAGATACACAGAATGAACTCTTGAATTTTTCATCATGTTTGGCAAGCTTTGACTATAGATAAGGCAATAAATGATGTATTTGTTGTTTGTGAACCAGAACCAGCTTAGCTATATTTTACAAAGTTTGATCACTAGAGAATTGATCACCAGCTCATCTTCCAAGGTTTGAGCCTCCTTCTTAAATTGAAAGCTTGAGGATGAAGCAGTCATTCAGAGGGTAAAGCATTAAGGGAAGAAAATACTTCCAATGGGAGGAGTTTTTATGGCATGATAGAGAAAATTCTATGAAGATGAGAAGCAGTGTTGCCTGAAGAGGGATGAAAACATCTTTGATCCTGGCTTCTTCTTTAAATTGGATGTTCTAATGAGTTATCAATCAATTAGAAGGTAAGGCTTTTGGCACTGAGAGTAATTCCAATAGGGGAAGTAGTCCGTGTATGAAGTGAATTTCAGAAGTAAAAAGTTGCCTATGTTATGATAAAATGCTATGATAAATAGGGAAGTTTCTGTGCTATAAGATTTCAAATGATGTCCAGGGATAGAGAAGAGAAATATATTTTTCCCTCAAAGCTAAGTTATGCCGCTGATGGAAAATGGGAAGATTGAGAGCTCTTGATAAAGAAAGCTTTGGGAATAGTTTAGTGCTCTGCCCTCTTGCCCTCTAATCAGAGAGAAGAGGCAAAAGCTGGAAAGTTGAAAATGTTCAGAGAATCAACACCTAAGTCATTTGTCTTAGTGATGAGATTTCAGGTGATCAGCTTATACTGATCAGCTTGTCCTTATTAAAGCATCTTTTAGAGACCATAATGCAATATATTAGATAAAGGATTGCTGAAGAAATGATTAAAATTAGTTAGAAACTAATGTAATACTAAAGACTAAGTGAAAGGAAAAATCATGGAACCAATAATTTCATTAAATATAATGATATTATTGAAACAGCACTCAACAATTTTGTGGATCCCTTTAGATCAACCATTAGAAGAAAAAGTAAGTGTTTACATTAGATATAATAACAAAAGAGAAATAACATCAATGAAGTGGATATGTAATTAAAAGCAAAAGTTTAGGAAATGGACTTATTAGATGTAAGACACTAGACAAGTGGCTTAATTAACCCTGTTTGCCTCAGTTTTTCTCAAATATAAAATTAACTGGAGAAGGAAACGGCAAACCATTTCAGCATTTTTGCCAAGAAAGCTCCTGATGAAGTTACAAAGAATCAGACAAAACTGAATAACAAGAACATCAGAAAATTCATCTTAGAGAGAAACTATATCAATATGAAATGGCTTTTGCCCAGAGATCATCAGGTGAGACCAAACCAGCAGACATTTATAATTATGTGCCTGGCACTCTGTTTGGAGCTAAAAAGGAAAGCAAAACCAAAAACAAGCAAACAAACCTTGCATTTCTTGCTTTTAAAGAACTCAGTCAATTGGAAGATGTAACGGAAAAAAAGCCCTACTTATAGGCAAAATGCATTTGGATAAATTGGAGATAATTGCCAATGGAAGAAACTAGGATTAAGTAGAAATGGTAATGGATTTATAAAAACAGGCTTTTGCTGGGTTTTGAGTAAGCCAGGAGGGAGAAGAGAAAGAATCTTAGGCATGTGCAACAGTCAGAGCAAATGTATCAAGTAGGAAATGAAATAGATCGTTACTTTTTCATCAGAAAATACATACTGTAGCTTATTTTTACAAATGAGGACACTGAGGCAAACTATGATGAGTGACTTGTCCAGGGTCATACAGATAGAGTCTCAGGTCAGATTGGAACTCATGTTTTCCTGACATCAGGCACAGAGCTCCATTCTTGTGCCACCTAACTATCCCAAGAGGAAACTACTGAAGTTTGTTTAGAAGTGAAACAGCATGGTTAAATCTGTGCTTTTGTAATATAGCTTTGTCAATTGCATCTAATAGCTTAGATGGGAGGAGTCTTGAGTCAAAGATATGAATTAGGAGATTATTGCAAGAGATCAGTCAGTCAGGAAGTGATGTAGGCATGAATCACGCTGGTTGATTGAGTAGAGATATAAGGGTAGATTTGAGAAATTTACTAATAATAATTAGCATTTATATAGAAGGTTTGCAAAATACTTTATAAACTTTATTTAATTTTATCCTCAAAATACCTTGGGAAGGAGTTGCTGTTATTTTTCTCGGTTTGTAGATAAGGAAACTGAGTCAGAGAGAGGATGTGACATCTTCCAGAGTCACACAGCTGATAAGTATCAAAAGCCAGATTTCAATTAAGGTCTTTCTGATTCCAGGTCCAGTGGTCTTTTGACCACACCACTACATCCACATATACACAATCAGTTTATATTCTTAGACAAATTCAACAATTAATAGTTTAATTATGGATATAATTATATTATAGACCTTAGAATCACGCTACTGACTTCAATAATCCACAATATCAGAACATTTTCAATTTAATTTCTAATACCATATCCTGCCAAACCACTATAATTGGAAGTGACTGAAGCTGACTACTTTTATACCAAAGGACAGGAAAATTACTTTGTAATGATGGTACAAGGGAATAGGTTAGGATTGTATAATATAATGTATTTTATGCATTAATTGTTATGGTCACTGGTTAGATGATCTTGAGGAATCTACTTACTCCTGATGATTTGATTCTTCTATAAATTTAACTGGATTCAATGTGATTCTACTCAACAAAAATCATCATCAAACAGCAACACTGTGATCTGTTCAGGAAGAAAAAAATGGTGCAGTAAAGTGTAGATCTTGCCTTCATGGAATTTATGGTATATGTAAAGTTAGGAATTAAACTAAATATTCTTCTAGATCTTTTACAATCTTCTAGATCTGTTTTTTTTCTTCTCCAAATCATTTTTTTTATTATTTTAGCTTTTTATTTTCAAAATATATACACAGATAATTTTCAACATTCATCCTTTCAAAACCTTTAAAACCATTTTTTCCTCCCTCCCTTCTCTCCACCCCCTCTTAGCAAATTCAATTTATGTCAAAGTAATGTGATTCTTCCATACATATTTTCACAATTATCATGCTGCACAAGAAAAACCAGATGAAAGGGGAAAAATAAATAAAACAAATAATAAGCAAAGAAAAACAAAAAAAGGTGAAAATACTATGTTGTGATCCTCATTCAGTCCTGCCAGTCCTCTTTTTGGATAGAGATGGCTCTCTCCATCACAAGTCTTTTGGAATAGGCATGAATCACCTCACTGTTGAAAAGAATTACATCCATCAGAATGGAGTATCCTATAATCTTATTATTGTTTTATACAATATTTTCTTGGTTCTGTTTATTTCACTCAACATCAGTTGATATAAACCTCTTCAGGCTTTTCTGAAATCATCCTGCTCATTATTTTTTTTTATATAAAGCTTTTTATTTACAAAACATATGAGTGACCTTTCAACATTGACCTTTGCAAAAACTTTTTTTCCTCAAGGTTTTCCCCTCCTTCCCCCCACCCTCTACCCCTAGATGACAGGTAATCTAATACATGCTAAATAGGATAAATTATATGACAAATACAATACATGTATACATATCTATACAATTATCTTACTGCACAAGAAACATCAGATCTAGAAAGAGAAGAAGAAAAAAAAAGACAACCTAAGAAGGAAAACAAAATGCATGGAAATATTCACAGAAAGCGTTAAAATGCTGTGTTGTGGTACACACTCAGTTCCCACAGCCCTCTCTCTGGATGTATATGACTTTCTTCATCGTTGAACAACTGGTTTGAATCACATTATTGTTGAAGAGAACCATGTCCATCAAAATTGATCATCGTATAGTCTTGTTGCTGTGTATAGTGTTCTCCTGGTTCTGCTGATTTCACTCAGCATCAGTTCATGCAAGTCTCTCCAGTCCTCTCTGAAATCCTCTTGTTGGTCATTTTTTACAGAACAATAATATTCCATAACATTCGTATACCATAATTTATTC
>JAJPUD010025333.1:0-17708 GCA_023553655.1 Myrmecobius fasciatus | reverse complement strand
ATTCCCTGGAGGGTCCTTGGGAGACTGAGAGCCTCAGCTGGGGAGTATCCACCTACTCAACTCTCTGTGTGAGCTGAAGTGAGTAATTTCTTTTGTCTGGGATGTGAGAAGCAATGTGGTTTGATGGTGTGAGGGCCCTGTGACATAAATTCTCACTTTGCTTCTGACATTTACTAGCTAGGTGACTTATTCTGTGCTTTCCACCCTTCTTTCCTCATGGGCATGTGGCTGTAACCTTTCTAACCCTCAGTTTTTCCATCTGTAAATTGGGGATAACAATACATGTATCAAGAGACAGTATGATGTAGCGGAGAGAGGAGAGCCTGCCCTAGAATTGAGAACTGGATTCAGATGCTTCCTCTGATTTCCTGATTAGTTGAGTGACTCTGGCCATATCACTCAGGGTCCCCATAGAATCTTCTAAGACTAAATGTCAGGCAGTCAATACCCTCAACACACAGACACACACACACCACACAGACATGACATTATCTCTTAGTGCCCCACTGAACATGACTAGAAACTTTCCTTTTAAAATATGGGCTTTATTGCTGTAATCTTCAAGAACCCAGAATCACCTGTGACATTCTGTGTTCAAAACCAAATTCATCCTTCCTTCCTTCCTTCTCTCTTTCCTTCTCTTTTTTTCCTCCCTCCCTTCCTTCCTTCCTTCCTTTGCTTCTCTTTCCATTCTTTTTTCTTTTATTTTTCCCCTCTCTCCTTCCATTTTTCTTGTTATCTCTCTATTCTACCTTGCACACACTCTCTTTTCCCCTTCCACTTCCCTTTCCCTCTTCCCTCTCCTCTCTTTTCTCCATCTCTCTCCTTTGATGGGCTTTCTTTGAGATCTGGCCCAATTCAATCTTCTTTGGGCAGTCGGGAGGCCTCCTGGCTCCCAAGGGCCCACTAAATTATTGGCAGACTTAGGGAGCATCAGTCCTACAGCATCTCAGAATTCCTCAGTTTAAGTGATCCACCATCCTTAACTTCCCCAGTAGCAGAGACTGTGGACTCGCACTCCTTTCCCTAGCTAGAATCAAGTTCCTATGAAAACCTTTCCCTCCCAATGAAACTCAGATTCTGCTCTCTGGTATTTGTAAATCCAGCCCTTAACACAATGTCTGGCACAGGGTAAGTGTTTCAGAAAGAAATGCTTATTCATCCGTTCAAAATAGGGAAAGTTTTTGGACTGAGCTTCAGGGGGAAGGGTGGAGTGAAGTGGATGTAAATGAAAGGAACTGTCTCCTCCAGTACGATAGGATAGGACAGCGTGAATGGGCACCTAAGACTGGGCTTTCATTCCATTCATTATGTTACTCTGTGCTTCTCACTTTACTTCTTTCATGCTCTCAGCCTTTGGTTGAGGTCCTGGGACTATTGATTATGAGAGGCAACTAGATGGTTAGACTGAATTTACAGAATCCTAGAATGACATCTCTTGGAAGAAGGAGGCTATCAAGTCCAGGCCTTTTATTTTACAAATGAGGAAACTGAGTCACAGGGAGATGAAGATTATAACCTTAACCTTGACCTCTGACTCTTGAGCCATTTGGTCTTCTAGATGGATAGTGAGCTGGTCCCAGAACTGAGTTAGGAGGAAGACTTTATCACTATGATTGCCAGGTGTGACAACATCAATCTGTAGTCCCTTCTGGGACACTGAGACTTGGATGGTCCAAGCTTGGGATTTCTATTTTAGCTGTTTTCTTTTGAGATTTCTATTATTAGGAGTTTTCCCAAATCCAGCATGAATATGATGAGCCTTTGGGAGCAAGGAGCCCAAGGAGGGCATAATCAGTTCAGATTGCAAACAGGAATTCTGCTAATTCACAATGGGATTAACTGTGAGCAGCTGCTGTCCTTGTAGCCTGGATGAGATGGGGAAACTGAGTCACCAGAAAAAACCCAAATTCAAGAAGTCCATCATTCTTCTGATAATTCTGTATGGCTGGGGTCCATGGACCGTCACCATCTCAGAAGAATCCAGATTACAGGTGACCCAAAGGGTGGTGCAGTGAGAGCATTAACAGGCCATAGAGTATCAGCATCTACTTACAGGGTATTAATTCAGGATAGGAATGGATAGAGAACTGCTGGTATTCCAGTCCCTTTTAAGAGAAGGTGATTAGAACATGGATCTCACCTCCTAATGAGAAGAGTTTCTTTCATCCCTGAAGCTTCCCTACTTTTAGTCCCCTAAAACTCATGATGTTAATTGGTCAAGTCTGAGGAAGTCTCAGCAGTCTGCAGGCCTGTTGGCTGAGTCCCAGAGAGTTGCCTTTATCTCTGCTCCTGTATTTGCTGTGACTGCCAATAGCTATAGACTCCCTCTACCGTTCTGAGGCTCTTGGCTTGCTGCCACCCTTGTGGCTACTCAGCTTTCAGCCCCAGATGCCACCTGCTGCAATTTGCCTGCGGCTTCTCTCATCACCTCCATTTCTTAGAAGTCTACTCTTGTTTTGACTCCTTTAGCATATACATGTATTTTTTTTCTTTTTCTGGTTACTTCTACTGGGTACCATCTGCCACCACCTTTGGCCATCAGCATCTTGGGAACTGAGGACTTTTCTGATTGATCCTTTGCTTTGCATGTGCCCTCAAAAGGAAGCAAGGAAAAAGAGATGTTATTGTCAGCTCCTATGATGTATTATTACACATCTTTTATAGAATCATTGATTTAAAGCTGGAAGGGACCTTAGAAACATCCAGCCCAATCTCTGCATTTTACAGATAAAGAAACTAAGATTATTAATAACCCCCCTCTCATATAATGAAGAATAACAAAAGGGGGAAAAACCTTGGAAAAATTAGGCAAGATATCAGAAAAAGCCCGGCTTTATATAAGGCGACATTTACACCCAAAGTCTGGAAGGAATGGCTTGTTTTTGTGGAAGCGGTGTGTGGAAATGGAGCAGTGTCAGATTCAAATAAAAATGGAGCCACTCATCTGTACCTAAGGATCCTGAGACTGCATATTTTCTGAGTTTTCAATTGTAATGGATGTTTTATTTATTGCGTTTTTGAAAATTTTGTTAAATATTTTCTAGTTCTATTTTAATCTAGTTGGGCTGCATTGGGAGTGTTCTGAAAGGTCAGTGCTGTGGAACGTTTGGAAACCTCTCCCCCCTCCAGGAGAGTGCAATAGACTTAGGAATATCTGTGTTCAGTTGCTACCACACATCAATCAATGAACATTTATTAAGCACCTACTATGTGCCAGGCACTGTACTAGATGTTAGGAATATAAATATTTTTTTAAATGAGATTTTTTTTAAGGAGTTTGAATTTTTTTTGGGGGGGGGCGGGTTGATATCCATGCATCAGTATGTATTAGAATAAATACAAAATTATTTGGGAGGGGCACTAGCATCTGGAAGAAGTGGTACTTTGGCTGCATCTTGGAGGAATCAGCAGGAGGCTGATTTGGAGGGATGGAAGGGATGCATTTGAAGCAGTGGGATGGCTGGTACAAACCTACAGAGAGAGGAGATAGGATGTCGTGTACAAGGAACAGCAGGAAGGCCAGTATGTCTGGCCTGGAGGTCATGGGATGGGGATGACATATATTGATGCATTGGGACAGAAGCGATGTCTCTGCTGATGCTTTCTTCTGGGGAGGGAATCCCATTATCTCCTGAGAATTTTCCTTGAGATGTTAGAAAGAGTATAATTCTTGGGATGGGAGAGGTTTTAATAGGATGGCGGGTTAAATGCCTTAAGGGGACCTCAGGCCATCCAGCACATTTGTTTTAGATTATTTTATTTCTATGTGATGATATTTTTGTGAGATGATTTTACAGATGGGGAAACTGAGGCCCAGGCACATTGAGGTCCTTCCCCAAGGCCCTGAAGCTAGCATGGATCAGAGGCAGGATTCTTCTGAGTCCTCTGGCCTCTGAGTCAGGGCCCCATGCCCTTTTCTTCGGACCCCACCACCTCCCTAGATAAAAGCTTGAGGATTTAAGGTAGCCTCTGTGCCTCCTGGGGGAGGATCAGAGGTGGGAGAAAGCCATCTAAGAAGACCCCTTGACTCTCCTTTCCTGTTTCCCCCCCTTCTTTCTTGAAGGAGGGATGAGGGTGTTGGGCTGGTGAGGGTCAGCCTGTGCCCACAGTCTGGAGGGAGTGACATTAGAAGGAGGGGAGCGGATGTGTGAGTGGAGGGCAGGGGAGCAGACATGGGTATTCTCTCATCCAGGCTTGCAATTCTAAGCTCTTTTGCAAAAATCTTTGCCAGTCGGGAGGCCTGAATCCTCCCCTGGCAGGCACAGAACCCATGGCAGCAGAAATGAGTGCTCTGTGGACATAGCTGAGGGCAGGGGTCTGCAGGGGTCTGACCCCAGAGGGCCTCCTCCTGCCTGTGCAGCTGCCTGCCTCTGCCTCCTCAGGGTGGGTGGGCATACGGGGGGGCCCTGCCTGGAGGGGGAGGCTGCTGGAAAACTAGGGCTTGGGGAGCAAAAAAAGGGGAAAGATAAATAGTCCTTGTCCACTAAGTCCAGGAAATAGAAATGTGTCAAAATGCATCTAGAAGTAAAGGCTGGGAACCCATCTAAACCATTTCATGGCCTCTTTCTCTTGGAAAATGGTGGTTATGGTCATGAATTGTCCAGTTTTAGGGCTAAAGGACCAGGGCCACCGGTGGCTGGTTAAAAAGAAACCTTTCTGCTTGTCAGGCTCTCTCTGTCTCTCTCTGACTGTCTCTCTCCCTCTCCCTCTCTCTCCTCCTCCTTTTCTTTTTCTTCTTCTTCCTTCTTCTTTCTTTTCTCTCTCTCTCTGACTTTCTCTCTTTTTGACTATCTCTCTCTCTGTTTGTCTCTAGCTCTATCTATCTCTGTCTCCTGTCTTTCCCTCTCCCTCCCTCCATCCCTCTTTTCCTTTTCCTTTTCCTCCTTCTCCTTCTCTCTCTCTCTCTCTCTCTCTCTCTCTCTCTCTCTGACTTTGTGTGTGTGTGTGTGTGTGTGTGTGTGTGTGTCTGTTTCCTGTCTCTGTCTCTGTCTCTCCCCTGCCCCCACAGTCCTCTGCCTCCCTGGCTCTGGATCAGCTGCCAGGCCTTTGCTCTTTCTGATAGGGAGGGATCCAGAACTAGGGAGGACCTAGCCTGCAGCTAGGTCAAGTTTCTTCTCCCTTTTCCCCTTCTGCTGGAATCCCTGCCTCTGACCTCTTTGTTTCTTGGGTCTGTCTGGTTTTCCTACGTCAGCAGTGTTGGACAGGAGCCCCGGCCACAGTGACTTAGACCTTCACTTTAGTTTAAACCCAAGGAGGTTTTCCTTAACTGGAGACTCCAGTCCCATCCTTTAAACCACATTGCTTCAGCCCATTTGTCAGTCTGTAAAACAGTTTTCTGCTGACTGTTGTGTTGAATTGGGAGGTTGGGAGAACGTAGATTCTAAAGACTTTAGCAGCTAAGTTTTCTCCGGTCTAAGATGAGGGATCTGACCTGAGTGGTTTCTGAGGGCCCTTCCAGGTCTGCAGATTTATGGCCAAATTAAAACATGTAAAAAACTATTCTCAGCTCCTGGCTGTATAACAACAGGTGGTGGGTGGATGTGGTCTGGGAGACCCCTAGTCTGTGGTGTCTGTTACTTTGGGTTCCCTTATCTTGGAAGGACAGATGTGGACAATTTAAGCACATTGAGACTGAATAAAAAAATGGGGGGATTTTAATAGATTGCAAGCTAAATTTGACTTAACCATATGATAGGGCAGCTAGAAAAACCTTTGTGATGTTTAGTTGGATGAAGGGAGTATCTTAAGAAGGGACATGATGGTTTTGCTCTAGTATGTGGGTCAGACCAAATCTGGATTATTGTGTAATTTCTAGGTATCATGTTTTAGAAATGAGCTGGAACACTTATCAGAGAATAACGGAGGATGAATTATAGGATCTTTGACCTAGAACTGAAAAGAATCTCTATATTCACTTAGTCTACCCCCATTTTATAGATGAGGAAATTGGGGTCAGGGAAATGAAATAACGCCCCCAGTCACATTGTAGAAGCAGAATTTGAACTCGGATCCCTTTATTTCTAGTATTCTTTCTCCTACCTCGTATTACTTCATTATTCAAGAATCACTTGAAATACTCCTTGGATGTTTAATCTGGATTAGAAAAGATTTAGGGAGAATTTGAAAATTCTCTTTGGGGATAAAAAGAGCTAAAAAGAAGAAGAGGGATTAGGGTTCTTTTGCTTGGCCCTAGAAGGCAGAACTAGGAACAGTGAGTGAAAATGGCAGATTTAGGCTAACGATGGAAGTCAACAAGTCAACAAGCATTTATTAAGCACCAGCTGTATTCTGGGTCTGGATTAAGCTTTGGGGAAACCCAGAAAGGAAAAATATGGTCCCTGCTTCCAAGGAGTTTAGAATCTAATGGTGGTGCCCACATATAAATAACAAAATATGTACAAAATATATTGGGTAGACAGGAAGCGATCTCAAAGGGGAAGACCTCATATATTTATTATATCTATTAGCAGAGCCTGAAAGGCTTAACCATATGGGGTAGAAATGGTTTATTGATGTAATGGTAGACCCACCGGGGTCCCTTCCAATTCAGAGGCTGTGAATCTGTGACCCTTGTCTCAGTCTTTCAGAATATGTTGTTTTACACCTAGGAATTCATCTACAAGTATTTCTATTGTATAATAGTAGGGATTTGGGGGACAGCTGAGTGATGCAGTGGAGAGAACACTGGGCCTGGCATTAGGAAGATCTGAACTCAGTTCTATCTCAGCCATTTATTAGCCGGGTAACCCTGGACAATCCATTTGTTTGCCTCAGTTTCCCCATCTGTAAAATAAGATGAGAAGGAAAGGGCAAACCATTCAAGAATATTTGCTAAGAAATGGGGTCATCGAACGTCAGACACAACTTAACAACAATAGGGATCTCTGTTCCTGTTCTCAGAAGGTCGTACATGACACTGAGACTTCAGTTTTGCAATAATGGGTTTGGGGTCCATGAAGCAGCTGCTCGGACCTGCTTAATACCTTATGGGGAGGTGGCTGGTTGGTAGAAGGGGGTCTCCTCCTTGACAGATTAACTGGACCATGACTATGACTTCAAGTCCAGCTCCATCCTCCAAGCCAAACCAAAAAAAAAAAAAAAAAAGTTTCAAAAAAAAAAAAAAAAGATTCAGGAATACCTGAATTCAAATCCTGTCTTAGACACTGACCCAGCTAATCAACTCACTTAACCTCTCCCAGCCTCAATTTCCCCCAAATGGGGATAATAATAGTACCTACCTCAAGAGAATTATTGTGAAACTCAAATGAGATTATACATACATATACACATATATTTAATATTTTGTTAACTCTTTAGAGTGCTGTAATTATTACATTTTTTTTTGAATTGTAAATAGTAAAAGGATTATAGATTTAAAACTGAGAGGGACCTTGGATGCCACTGAATGCATTTCTCCCCCCCCCTTTTTTTTTTTTTTTACCAATAAGACTTAAATTAAGTGACCAACTTGTAACCATGGCAGAATTCAAACTCAGGGCTTGTTGACTCTTAAGTTCAATGTTCTGTGCATTGATTCTCCTTAAATGGATTATCTCATTGATTTGAGAGGTCCTTCCCATTAGGAAGAATGTGTTCCATCCATACCTGCCCATCTTTGTACAACTCTCATTATGTTTTCCCAAAAACATACCCTAGCATAGTCACCCATTCTTTATTTTTCTCTGGATTTTAATAAGACATTTTATAATAAGACATTTATATGTGTGTGTGTGTATATGTGTGTGTGTGTATAATAAGACATTTTATAATAGATATTTATATATGTGTATGTGTTTATATGTGTATGTGTATGTGTGTGTGTATATATGATATCTAATAAGATATTTTATAATAAGACATATTTGTATATGTATGTGTATATATATGACATTTTATAATAAGATACATTTATATATGTTTGTGTGTATATAAGATGTTTTATAATAGATATTTATATGTGTATGTGTGTATATATACATATATATACATATATATATATGATAAGATATCTAATAAGACATTTTGTAATAAGACATTTGTATATGTGTATGTGTATATATATATATATATGACATTTTATAATAAGATACATTTATATATGTGTGTGTATGTTTATGTATATATATATTATATATACATACACACACATATATATGATAAGACATTTAATAAGACATGTGGATTTTAGTAAAACCCTTGTGGCTCTCCATTAACTGTCCCTCCATCTTACCATATGGTTCCCCATCAGCTGTCCCTCTGTCTTACTATGTGAGTAGCCCATCAACTGTCCCTCCCTCTGGCCATGGGAAAAGTCCATTCTTTTTTCTGTCCTACAGAAAGACATCCTTGATGACCTCTCTGACCCCTACTTTTGAAGCCTTCCTTGGCTGGCTGTTGTACCTGCTCCCACCCCCCACCCCCCCATGTGCCTCATTCTGGTTGTCCTCAGGACAATACTGATTTTTCATTCTTAGAGAGTCAGCCGCATAAACACCCTGGCCCAATGTTAGCTTTGGAGAGATGGTCCTTGGAAAGTTTGAGGTCAGAAACAGAACCGTGGCATTTCTCTTCTTTGGCTCCGAGCCCAGCTCCCTGGCTCTTGGTACTGTCTGTCTCACGCTCATACTATTAGGTGAATTTTTTGTCAGGGATTCTTGATCTAGGGTTCTCCTGCTACCTGTGGATAGATTTCAGAGAATATATGAACTTGAGTGGGGGGGGGTGATATCTTTATTTACATTAACCTTTGGCTTCCTTTGTATTGTTCTGAATTTTATTTCATTTCTTTAAAAACACAATTCTGCAAAGTCAAGGCTTCCCCAGACTGCCAAAGGGGTCCAGGAAACACACGTGAGGTCCAGAATCCTTGTGCTCTTACAAAGTCCATTCAAATGTTTATTGGCATCTGGGCAACATCCATATCTTGCTCTTGTGTGGATGGTCTGGTCAAACTCCTTTGAATCCCTTCTGGGGGATTGTAAAGAAAGCAGAGATGTCAAATTCTCTTTCGCTACCAGATTAAAATGTAACTAAGATATGTTTCACAATATGAATAAAAATATAATGCAACATAGGTAATGTTAATTTGTGCTTTTTTAAGTCATTATGTGACCACAAGCATCCATTTCTATTTGAATTTGAAACTATTGCTGAAAAGCACCTTACTGATGGAGTATTTTTGTTTGTTTTGTTTTTTTGAAGGAGAGAACCTAAAAATGTTAAATTTTTTCCCCCCCTAGTACTCTGAAGTTTAAAAATCTCTTAAGGGGTAACTGTTTTCATTCTCATTTTGCAGATGTAGAAATTGTGACTTGGGGGGAGCATCAGGTCTTAGGAGCTTGTATGAATGGACTGGCCACACAGCCAGTAGGATTTAAATCCCTTTCTTCTGGCTTCAACTCTAATGCTCCTTCTGCTTAGTGACTTACCTACAGTCAGTTACCGGCAAATGGCCGAACCTGGACTTGAACCCAAGATTCCTGACCCCATGTCCCTGGTCTTTTTTTTTTCCTTAAACCAAATCATGCTGTCTAATGCTCCAGAATAAGGTCTAATACAAAGGACCTTTGGAAAACCCAGAACAGCTTAGCTCCTAAACTTAAGGAGGTTCAGAGTTGGCTGAATGGAAAGTTGGAAAGAACAGTAATTCTGGTAGTTGAAAGAAACCTCACTTTCTGGTCTGCAGTTTCAGGCGGTAAGCAGGTTAGAGGGAAACAAAGCCAGGGCCTGCATGGCATTGGGTGCCATGTTCCAGCCTGGCATTGGGTACCATGTTCCAGCCTGGCATTGTGCAAGAAATCAGTCTTCTGGAGAAGCCGGCAGAAGCATTTCTAAAATGTTTCTGAGCTTTCGATACAGAAACACGAAGGGCTGCCCTCACTTTGGGGGATACTGCTGTGGAGTTCTGGGTGCCTCTTTCAGGTACACAAAGGTTCCAGCCTGGCATTGGGTACCATGTTCCAGCCTGGCATTGTGCAAGAAATTAGCCTTCTGGAGAAGCCGGCAGAAGCATTTCTAAAATGTTTCTGAGCTCTTGATACAGAAACACGAAGGGCTGCCCTCACTTTGGGGGATACTGCTGTGGAGTTCTGGGTGCCTCTTTCAGGTACACAAAGGAGCCAGGCATCCCCAGGCTAATGGGCTTTACGTTGCAGCTAGTGGAAATTTATTTAAAGAATTGTAGCAGCTTGTTGCCTCAGCAGCAAACTTGCAAGACACATTCAGAGGGATATTTTAAGGATCAGTGTGGTTAAAAAAAGTGTGTGTGTGTGTGTGTGTGTGTGTGTGTGTGTGTGTGTATGTGTGTGCATGCACTGTGGAGGTTAAATTTTCATACATCTTTTAAAAAAAGCCAATTGATAAGGTGCACTCTTTCTCCCTTCTGCTTCTTTTCCTCCTCTCTACTCCTTTCCCTCCCTTTTCCTCCTTCTGAATGTCTGTCTGTCTGTCCCTGTCCCTCTCTTTCTCTCTCTGTCTCTGTGTCTGTTTATCTCCCTCACCTCTTCTACTTCTTCTCTACTTCTCTTCTTCCCCCTCTCCTCATTTTTTCTTCCTTCTCTCTCCCCTTCTCCTCCTCCTCTTCTCCCTTTCTTTCTCTCTCTCCCCTTTCTGTCTCTCCCTCCTTACTTCTCTTCCTTTCCCTCTTTTCCCTTTCTCTTTCTCTCTCTCCCCCTTTCTGTCTGTTTCTCTTTGGTCTTTCTCTGTCTCTGTATCTTTGTATCTCCTTGATCCCCTCTACCTCTCCTTCCTTCCCTACTTCTTCTCTTTCTTCTCTCTCCCCCTTTCTCTGTCTGTCTCTCTTTGTCTCTGTCTCTCTGTCTCACCTCTCTTTCTATCTCCCTCACTTCCCCCATTTCTCCTTCCCTTCCTCTCTTCCTCTCCTTTCCTCTTTTCTTCCTTTTCTCTCCTCTTTTCTCTCTCTTTCCCCCTTTTCTCTGTGTCTCTATCTCTCTTCTCCCCCTTTCTCTCTCTGTCTTTCCCTCCTTACTTCTCTTCCTCCCCCTCTCCTCTTTTCTTCCTTTTCTCTCCCCCCTTTCCCTCTCTCCATCCTTCCCATCCTGTTTCTTTTTTAGTTTCTCTCTGTATCTCTTGGTATCTTTCTGTGTCTCTCTGTGCCTCTGTCTCTCTCTAATGACAGCAGGAGTGAGGTTGAATTAAGGAATCTGGGAATGAATGGAGATAACATGTAAACTTGACCAGTCTCTCTCCTCAGCCTTTTAGGATTGAAATAATTCCCTCTTTAAACTAATCTGTGCAAGACCAGAGGAAAGAGACTTTTTATCTAATTCAATTTCTTCAGCTCAAATGGGAGATCAATAAATATATAAAAAGAAGGTATTTTTTTTTTTTTAAAGCATCTTTACATGTGCTTTTACTTAGCCTGGCAGAACAAAGCTCCCTGAGCACAAGCTGTTGAAATGGTTAAGATGCCGACCGTGGAGGTCGGCAGGCCATGAGGAAGACACTTGGAGGTTCCTGGACCATTGATGCTGGCTTTCCAGGCTTTGGATTTGTGTGGCTCCTTTCCATGTGAAGCTTCCTTTTTAGTCCCTTTTTAGTTGACTGTCCAGCTTCTGGATAAAGGGGGCCTTGCACTTCTTAAAGGCAGAATTGAAGGCTACAGATGTGTCCACTTTTAAATCCCTGGGTCTTTAGGCTTTTGTATTCCATCATTCTTCCTTACCCTCTCTCCTTCCTCTCCTCCTTTCCTAGCTTTTTCCTTGAGGGAAAACCACTGAAATCAGGAGCAAGGCTGGGGCTAGAGGCTAAAGATGGTGGGAAGCAGTTTTGCTGAAGCATCCAGACCCCAAGCTCTTTCTTAGAATCATGGGCCCCATCTCTCCTTGAAGTTATTTCTTTTCATACAAGGAGCTCTAAGCCCTCAACTTAATGGTCTATATTGGAAAGTCTCTTTTTAAAAACATGAATAAAATCCAAAGGGTAACCTTTTTCTCTGGATAACTGGAAAAGAACTAAATCAGGAACCAATAGGATTATGACTCCATGGACCATCTAGTCCATTTTATAAATGAGTAAACTGAAGTTAGGCAAAGTGAAATGTCTCAAATGAATTTATTTAGGGTGGGGGAGGTGTTGAGCAACAGAATGCCAAATCTGGATGTAGAAGACCTGGGTTCAAATCTCAGCTCTGTTGTGTGACTTTTTAAATTGAATTCCTATTTGTTTAGAAGAATTGCACGTTTTACCTATATTGGATTACTTGTTGTCTAGGGGAGGGGGAAAGGAGGGAGAAAACTTTGGAAAACCAGGTTTTGTACTTTTGAAAAGTATCTTCGCATGTATTTGGAAAAATAAAATACTATTTAAAATTTTAATTTAAAAAAAAAGGTAAATTAAATCCTATTAATTCTTAGTTCTTCATCTGAAAAATGCAAAGGTCAGTCAGGATTATCTGAAAGGCCACAGTTCTTTGACACATTGATTTAGAGCTAAGAGGGATGAGTCTCCTGGAGATAGGAAACCCAATTTTTTAAGGTTCTAGTCTCCTAGAACCTCTTCTGGTTATAGGTAGAGACCAGCTCAGTATAGGGCCAAGAAACTGGTGATTATTTGGGTGCCATGTTCTCCATGAAATTCTTTCCTCTTCCCCATACCGCCTCCCTCCAAACTGGGAGTCACCTCTTCTTCCTTCATATAGTTGGTACTTAATTAATGTTGGTTGATTTGAATATGTTGAGGTGAGCAATCTTTGGATTGGCCGTGAACACTGCCTCTAGTTTTAACTTTTGCTCTCCTGTTTACTTCGTATTTGACTTCAGGTAAGACCTCTAACTTCTGTCTTCTCAGAATTCAGGAGTTAGGATTCTTAGGCAGCTGGTACTAGATACCTCTAGGAGGTCAAAGGCTATAGAAGCTGAAAGGGACCTCACAGCTCATTCCATTTTGCAGATGAAAAAACAGCTTTAGAGAGGAAAAGTGGTTTGCCCAGGATACCATAGCTAGTTAGTTGCAGGGCTAGGACTAGAACCTGGATCTCTTAATCTCCCCTTTCTTTCCTTCCTCCTTACCCCAATAATGTGCTCGATACTAAATCGAGCTACCTCCCATCTCAAGTGATAGTGGATCAAGAGGAGATATGGAGCTCAGATATCAAGCTTCATCAAATAAGCAAAGTTGTCCTGAATTTATATCTTGGTTTTTGTTTCTTACTTTTCTTTATATTATTTTTGAATGTAAACCTTTTTTATTTTTCTTTGTGAGCCCTGTGATGTCTTGTGCTGGCTAAGTATCTGAATGTGTGGTAAGGCCTTAGGGTCCTTGTATTTTTTAATTCGTGAGCCCTGTGGTGTCTTGTACTTTGTCCTGAAGGACTGAAAACATGCAGTAAAATCACTAGGCTGGGTCTCAGTTTCCCCATCTGTAAAATGAAAGGGTCTGCCTTTTAGAGGCAGTCACAGTTTCTTTTTGCCTTTGCATCTTGATAAGCTCTTGTTCTGTGGCTGATGGTCTATTACATTTTCTAATTCCACAAAAACCTTTCAAGGATTCACTGAAGTAAATAGACTGAGCTCTGCTTTGGAGCTAAGACTATGTGGGGCCTTCCCTGGCCCTGCTTGCCTTTCTGGGCCCATTGAGCTGGAAATCCTGGTGCCTGTTTACTAACAGAGAGCTGAAATGGTAAACTTTCTGTGTGTGTGTGTGTGTGTGTGTGTGTGTGTGTGTGTGTGTGTATTAAAATATCAGAGGCTACAAAATGTGGCTTAGCTTGCTTGTAGCTCCCCAATCAGGTTTGCCCTGTTCCCTTTAGCACAACTTTTAGGGTAGGTCATGGGAGTGGCCCCGAGGTCTCATAAATCGGCCTGGAGCCTCAGATGGCATTGGGAACCCCCGAAGATCCTTCCGTGTTTCCCGTGGGCCTAGAAGGAGCAGTGTGTCAAGCTGGGCCCCCGGGATCGGTCCCCTGGGTTAATGAACTCTGGCTCCTAGTGCACTTGTGACTCAGCCTGGGCTATCTGGGCCCCTTGCCCCAGCTGTCTCTGCCCCAGCTGCTTAAATGGGGGACATGGAGAAGGTTGGGAATATTGAGACAGATCTGATGGATAAGTCCCTGAATAAGTGGAAAACCAGTGAATATGGAGGGAGAAGTGTGATGAGAAAAGCTTAATTTGGAGTCAAAAGATGTGGATTGAAGTCTCCGCTTTTGCTACTGACCTCCAGGCCTCCTATGTCCTCCTCTGTAATAAGGAGATCAGATCAGATGGTCTCTAGGGCCTCGTTCAGCTCCAAATCCCCCAACCTGAATATTAATTTATATTTATACAGAGCTTTGTGTTAATTGTCCTTAGGGAGACCCTCTGGAATGCAAAACAGGGATTATATATATATATATATATATATATATATATATATATATATACATATATATATATAAAATAAACTATATATTATTTTATATATATGTATACACATTATTATATACATATTATATACTTATACATAGATGTACAGATGGGGAAGTAGAAGATATAATTTTGTCCAGTATCCCAGAGCCAGTAAATGTCCAAACTGACCCTTGAACCCAGGTTTTCTCATTCCCTTTCCACTGGACACCTTTAATGGAATGTGTCTATATATTTTATAGGTCTTTTACTTTGTTGGAAGCAGGCTAATGAGAACGGGGCTGGATAACTTATTCCTAGAAGATGATAAGGGGTTTTTCTTTGGTATTATGTTACGTCTTTGTTTCTGCTTTTCTAGGTTACCTTGTAGGTGGAGAAGAGTAGGCTTTGGAGACTACACCATATTCTGGAAAGGAATCTCTTGTTTGCTTTTCTTGGGTTCTCCTTTTCCCTTGATTTATCTTAAATTTAGAATTCGAAGGAACCTTGGTCCTATTCCTACACATTTTGCAGGGAAAGGAAACTGAACCCTAAGTCTTTTGATTTCAAATTCAAGGCACCCTTACACTGTATTGCATCCTTATGTTCATGTCGACTAAAGGGACTTGGATCCTAGTAGATCTTCTGCCTTTACATGCAGATGCTCTGGGACTGTTACCTCTCTGACTCAAGGGATGCTGCAGCAGGTGCAGTTTAATTGAGAAATGTGAAAATAGCTGGAGTTAAAAGACAAAGGCAGCAAGTGTTTTTGAGAATCAGGGATCTTTTATTTATTTATTTGTTTGTTTGTTTGTTCTGTCTTCTGCTAAGCTGGCCTTTTTTTTTATTTTAAAGATAGTTTAAATTTTAATAGACTTGGGATGGAAAATGCCATCCATATCCAGAGGGAGTTATGAAGACTAATTATGTATCAAAGCATAGTATTTTCACCTTTTTTTTTTTTTAATCTGATGGTTTTTTTCTCTTTTGGTCTGATTTTTCTTGTATAATGACAAATATGGAAACATGTTTAAAAGTAATCTACATGTTTAATCTATATTAGATTGCAAGTTGTTTTAGGGAGGGAGAGGTTAAGTGAGGGAGGGAAGAAATTTGGAGCATAATGTCTTACAAAAATGAATGTTGAAAACTATCTTTACATTTATTTGGAAAAATAAAATACTATTCGGAGTGTCTAAATTTTTTAAAAAAAGAAAATATACACAAAATAAAAAAAATAGCTTAAAAGATAATTCTTAGCATTCTTTTTACTATTAAATATGTTGTAATCTCCTCCCCTCCCTAGAGAGCTAGCTACTTGCCAAAACCAATTTATGCATCTACTAAATCTGGTAACATATATAATAGTTTGCATGATAGTCCCTCCATCATTGCAAAGAAGCAAAGAAGGTACATTTTCTTGTCTTTTCTTTGAGGACAAGTTTGTTCACTATAATTACACACAGGTTAATCTTTTAATTGATTTTTCTTCTTTCTAGTTGCCCTGTCTTTTGTCTGGGAATTATGACTAGAGTCAACATTTATGGACCTCATTAAAGTGCTTAACATGCATTCTTTTACTTGGGTTTCCTCCTATCCCTGTGAGGTTATGGAGGCATGGTGGGGTTATTCCTATTTTCCATATGAAGAAACTAAAGCTCACTGAAGTTTGATTTAATCAAGATTATACTATTAGCAAGTGTCAAAGGTAGGATCTCTTTTAATTCCATGGATACTGCTTGATCTGTTTTCTAAAATTTGCTGATTCTTCCTGGGAGGATGTAGACCAGGAAGAATCTTAGATTTGGAATCTGAATGGTGATCTTCATGTCTTTGTCCTGCCATTTATTAGCTGTGTAGCTCTGGGCAAGTCACCTCACTTCTCTCAGAGCCTCAGTTTTCTTATCTATAAAATGGGGGTGGCAGGAGAATTGGACTAAATGGTCTCAGATCCTTTCTAGTTCTAGGTCTACAATACTTTAATAGATCATTGATACTAGTAATGGAACCAAAGCCAGACCGGGTTGGAGAAGTCGAGGTATTTTGTAGATAAAGGGAGAGCTCCAGTGGTAAGTGTGTTGAACCTGAAGGCTTAAACTTGAAAACTCATCTGATCGGCCTTTGGATCCAGGTTTTGCCACTTCTCCATGTGAACTGGGGGAGTTCACTGCTCTAGTTCCCTTATTTTTTGAGAAATGTGTGGGCTACATTAAGATGTACCCCAAGATTCATTCTAGGGCTAGATATCTGATCCTAATAATTTTTTAGCAAGGGCAGTTTGTCCTTTAGGGAGAAAGCAGCAATGACCCTACAGCTTTCCAAGTATAGGAGAGGCATATTAAACTTATCTGTTAAGAATAATTTGTCATTGGACATATTAGGGTGAATGTGTGTGTGTGTGTGTTTGTGTGTATACAGACACCTCTAAGGATTTATTGCTTGACACTTGGTTTTTTAAAAGACTACCCAACCATCTCATTAAGTGCTGTAAGACAGGCTTTTATTAGTCTCGTGCTGGAAGATTTATTTAAAAATAGCTAATTGAAATGACCTTTTCAAGTTTTGGGGTTTTTTTTTTTTTTTGGTGGCTTTTCTCCCTCCTCCCTCCTCTTCCCCTTGTGAATTAGAATGTCAGTTCAAAATCCTTCCCATCCCTTTTAACTGTGGTTAAAAGCAGGTCAGCAAGAGTAGCTTGTCTGTGTCCTTTCAGCCAAAGACCTCTGTGAATTCATTTGAGTTAGGCTTAAATGGACACCTACCTCTTGGGGCTCACAGAACCTCAGAGGCCATCTACACTGGAACAAGACTTCTCTACCACTTGACAGTTGCTCCTCCAGCCATTTAGTGAGAAAGAACCTATCATTTCCCCAGGAAGCCCCATTCTGCTCTAGGATAGCCCTCATTGCAGAGGGGTTTTGCCTTATGTCATATCTAAACTGCTTCCACAACTTCCACCCATTGCTTCCTGTTCAACCCTTGAGGGCCAAGCTTAGCCCTGCTAGAGTCGGCAGCCTTTTGAATTCTTAGCAACAGCTAGGATGTTTCCCCAAAGTGTTTTCTTCTCTAAGACTGATCCTTATGGGACATGGTCTCAGACCTCTGGTGCTCTAGTCATAATTCTTGATTCCTGAAATAGGATACCAGAACTGAACATAACACTCCAGATGGGGGGGTCTATCTTTACTCCTCCTCATGTTTTTATATTCTACTATATCATATCTATTATGTATATTATTGTATAATATGACTATATATATATAAACACATACATGTATGTACACATACTTTTATATATATTATATATATACAGAGAGTACAGAGAGAGAGAGAGAGAGAGAGAGAGAGAGAGAGAGAGAGAGAGAGAGA
>JAJPUD010025332.1:0-17711 GCA_023553655.1 Myrmecobius fasciatus | reverse complement strand
AAAAACAGAAAACGTGGCTTTAAAATCTATGTTATGGGGGAAAAAAAATGAAGTCCCCACCCCTCTGAGAAATATTAACATGTTTTTGGTAAGGAAAAAATGGCCTCAAGTTCATTTTTCTTTGAAACAATTTAAACAACGTCACCCCAGCAAGAAGTGCCATGTATCTGTGGACTCATAGACCCACAAAATTCTTAGATTTGGAAAAGAACTTGGAGGGCTTGAAGTTCACCCTCTCGTTTTTCCATTGGGGAAACTGAGGCTCAGACAGGAACAATGACTTTCTTAAAGTAACAGAGAAGAAGGCTTTTGACTCTGCACAGGTTATGCTTAGCATTAGTGAGCAGGGAATGATGGGTCGGTGACCTTGGGGTAGTTGGACATTAACCCATGGGAGGGAGGTTTCCATTAGAACCAGCTTTTAGACCGTCACGGCTGGCGAAACTGAAGTGATTCGCAGTGTATTTTTTGGTTTTCTAGGTATTGTTATGAGAGCATCGGTAGGTGTTCAAAATGGGAGATATCCTGGCTTCAGAAGCTGAGTTGCTTGGATTGGTGAAAGAGGTATACGTTCATTTATTGGTGTATCCCACAAGCCTTTCCTAACTGCGTGAGGTGCAGGACCCCCCAAACAAAGGGCCCTGCCCTCAACCAGCTTCCACTCTTTGGAAGCGGGAGAAGAATATGGAAAAAGAAGAGAGTAGGAAACATTTGCTAAGCAAACGCAGTGTGAAATAAGTCTTTTAAGCTTTAGTAGCTAGAAGAGAAGTCAGGTCCTTCCCAAGGGGGAGGAAGGAGATGGGGGAGCAGCCGGGATGATGGGGAGATCAGGGACTGGCCCAGAAAAAAGCCGGGATCTGTTCCTCAAATTATAGAAAAACCCTCAAAGTCTTTACAAATGATCAGATTATTTCGGTAAATGTTTTAGGGTAGAAACCAGTGTTGTTCCTATTTCCTGACTTGATTTTAGAATTTCTGAGCTATGGACCAGGGGCATGGATAGAAGGCTGGCTTTGGAGGCACCCCTTTCTGACACACACTGGCCCATTCTCTGTCCCTGGCCTCCCAGGATCCCCCGGGGCCCATCTCAGCCTCTGAAGTTACTGCAGGTTGTTTGTCTGCATCAGTGGAGGGAGTTTACATGCTGGGAGTGCTCTCTGCCAATGAAATGACAGGTTTGACCTGTCTTCAGAATCAGAGGCAAACCTCCCATAATCCCATGGGCAGAACATCTCAGAGAGGGAAGTTGAGTACATTCTCAAGTGACCAGAATAGAGATGAAAAAACTGAAGCAGGCCCTCACTTCTGCACACTTCCCTCGTGGCGTTAGAGCTCGAAAGCCGGCGACCTCTCATTGGGGGAAGTTGAGGACCAAGAGGTCCTGGGTTCCTGGATCCAAAACCAGGAGGGCCAGAGGGCAGGTCTGATCCTTTCATTGTATAGCTGGGGATCCTGGGGACCAATGGTGAAGGGAGACCAGCCTGGGTGAGGGCGGGCGCTCCATGGCCCACCCAGGGAGGTGCCTCCTAGGCTGCTCCATCCAAAAGCTTCCATCCGCTTGAGGAGACGCGACCGGGCTCGGCCAGTGGGCCCGAGCGATGCTCCCTGTGAGCTGGGGCCTGCCCAGAGCCTTCTTGGCACCTTCCCTGGTCTCCGGGCCTCCCTCTGGCTTGATTCACTGTGGGCCCAGGCCTGGCGAGCCCTCTGCCATGGCAGGCACTGGAGCCACATCCTTTCTTTTCGACAGTATTTAGACTTTGCGGAGTTTGAGGACACCGTGAAGACATTTTTAAAGGAGTGCAGAAGTAAAGGCAAGCCTTTGTGCAAAGCCCCGTCTGGCTCTCTGAGGGACTCGAAAACACTGCTCATCCAGGTATAGCCCCTCGGACCTTCTGCTTGGTGAGATGGTCAGCCTTCTGGGCGGGGGGCTCTTAAAAAACCAGCGCCCCACCATTTCATCTCTGTCCCTTTGAGTCCTGCCAGGTGACTCATAGGCTTATGGGAAGAAAGGGCCAAAAGCTGAAGCAGAGCCGGGCGGCCTGTGCAGGGATTTGCTGGATAGTGTGGCCAGCAGCCCTTAAGTAGCCAAAGCAATCTCTACTGGGTGGCCCTGGACCGGGGGCAAGTCCCCTGACCCTGTGGGACTGCATTCTCCTCTGAAGTGGGGAGGGGGCCTGGAGTTCTTAGCCCTCCCCAAAGGCCTTTGGAGTCTGCATAGTGGTATAGGAGTGTGAGGGACTGTGATTCTTTCATTCCTAACCTGGAAGGACTGAGTACAAAGGAGGAGGGGGCTCGGGGCCTGAGGGGGCCGGGAGGGTCACTGTGCAGGTGCTGGGGCACTGGCAGTGAGAGTTCTTATTTACTCCGCCCTTCATGGCCTGTAGCAGGTTGAGAGCAGCATTTTCTGCCATATCCTGAGAACGAGGGGGTCACTGGGGAGCGGTGCTTCTTGTCCCTGTAGCTGGGGCCCTCGGTGCCCCCGAGGCTGCTGCCTGGCCCCCTCAGCACCCTGGCAGCTGCCTCCAATCAGCACCCACCTCCCTTCCTCTCTTTTTACCCGGGGAATCTGGCCAGCCTCCTTGGGACTCCTACTTATGGTTAGGAGTCTCCCCCCGACCTGGGGCCTGCTGTCAGGCCCCCCATGTGAGTGAGGGAAGGGGCTCTGCCACTTCCCACAGCTCTTGAGCTGCCCAGTAGATTGCCAAGGCAGCCTAATTTGCCGTTGGTTCTGCCGGTTCTGCCCACTCTGATACCTCCTCAGGGCACAGAGGTGGCTGGAGGCTCTCAAAGCCTGGGCCAGGGGCCCTGGCCATTCCCTTTCTGTCGCCCCTGTGCCATCCCAGCCGAGATTGGGGCCCCAGCTCCACACTGGGGTGATGCAGACCGGGGGCCATGTCCTGAAGGGGGGGCTGCTCTTCCTGGTGGAAGAGGGAGGACTCACGCTCATGGCTCCCAGAGTGTGGAGGACTCCATTGCTCGCCCGTGTTCTTCTGGCATGGGGTTCGGGGGTTCCGGGGCCTCCTCCGACGTGGACGGGCAGCGAGCATTCTGAGCCAGGGTTTTCCAAATCGATGTGTCTGCTCCCCCACAGAAAGATCTCATCACTGCATTTGACAATGGGGACCAGAAAGTCTTCTTCGGCTTGTGGGAGGAGCACATCCCGCCCTGCGTGCGGGAAGGAGACACTCTCGCCCAGAAGCTGGAATTCTACCTCCACATCCACTTCGCCATCTTCCCCCTGAAGTGCGCCCCTGAAAAGCCTGTAGGTTTGGGGCGGCCTTTGGCTCTGCCCACAGCGGGAGGGATGGGGTGGCTCCTGGCTTTGGGATTGGGGCTTCCAGGAGCTTGTGTTTGTGTGGGAAGGGTTCATTTTGTGGCTTGAACAGATTCTAAGCAGCACCCGTGCCATTCACAATGAAAGGTGCAGGTTGTCCCGCTTGTGAAAAGTGAATAAGGAAGAATTGATTTACCAGATCCCTTCAAGAGGGGCCTTAGTATCGGCAGCATTAACTGGCCTCTAGAGCAGGAGCAGCGGGGAGAGGGCAGTGGGAGTCAGGCTCCCCCGGGGAGCCCCTGTCCAGGGGGCTCCCCCTCCCTCATTCTGCTTTCACAAGGCAGCTGGTGGGGAGCAGAGAAGGGGCTCCGGGCTCATCCTGGGCCTGGCCACGACCAGACTCAGCGTCGACTGGATGACCTTGTGTCTGAGTCTTGCCTTGGACAGACCCTGACTGTGGGACTCTGGGTAGTTTGTGTCACTGCAGAAGGCCAGGAAGGGTCAGCGGGCTCAGGCGGGGGCAGAGATTCAGGCCAGGAAGTCTTTAGAGGGTCAGGGAGCCAGGAAGCATTTATGAAGCACCTACTGTGTTCCAGGCGCCATGCTAAGTGTTAGGATACAAGGAAGGGAAAAGATGGCGTCCTCAGGAAGCTCCCAGGCTAAGTGGGGACTCTCCGTGAAGACATCTTGGTCCAAACAAGGAAGGCCCTGGCGTTGAGGGAGGTTGGGAAAGGAGCCTGACAAGGCCAAAATTGTGGATGGGTTTGGGGGGGAGCCAAGAGGTGAACCGGAGGGGGAGCCTTCCACGCTTGAGGCTTAGCTAGAAGAGAGGCCGGGCTTGGGAGAAGATCAGGGTCATCTGCCTGGCTGTGTGTGCCCCGGGGTCCCTCAGACTCCAGCTTCGGGTCCCCCCTTGGCTCCCTTGGGTCAGCCAGGCTCTGGGGACAGGATGGACAAGAGCCTGGAAGGGGATTCATGGGGCTGCCTATGGCAGCATGCTTCAAGGGTTCCTTGCAGGCCTTTCTGGGCCTGGAGTCTTCGTTATCCAAAAGGATTCGTTAAATGGCTCATTCTGCAGGGATGACGCCTCCTTGGAGCACCTTCCCTCAGGGAGCTTCCAGTCTGAGACAGACTGTGCTTCAATTGCGGCTACAGGGATGGTGACCACCGGGGACTCCCCCTGCCCATGGCCCCTGTAGTCCTACTGAGTCACCCAGAAGTAGTGCAGACTGGCCACAGTTACACAATCAGTTGTGTCCAAGCAAGACTCGAAGCCGGGCTGCCCTGCCGCTACAGTCTCCCTCTCCACTCTCTCCTGGGTTGCCTTCAGAAATAGAGAGAACAATAAAGCTGTTGAACCCAGAGCTTTGTGAAAGAAGGGCACCTGGGGGTAGCCAAGATCCATGGGAGGAAGGCAGTTAGGGATGGGGGCCTGCCCCCTGAGGCAGGAGGAGCGGGCCTGGGCCTTTCCCACACGGCTTCCCAGAGGGGCTGGAATTAAAAGCATGCTGTCAAAATGACACACTCAGGGAATCAGCTTGGGTGTTTGTAACCATTGACTAAGTGTCAGATAAATAGTCAAGGAGCAGAGTGCTCTCAGCAAGGCCCAGAGCCAAGGACTCCGAGAAGCAGCAGGCCACAGCCGGGCCTCTGGGCCTCCGGGCTGGCTCGGCGTGCCTCCACCTCCTCACTGGGCTCAGTGTAGATGGGCCCCTCGGCTGTGGCTTTCCATCTCGTTGCATGGACGTCTCTTGGGCATTTTTATGGCATTGTGATATTTTAGGATGGGCTCCACTCTTGAGCCCGTGTTCAGGTCCTGCCTTGAAGGCTCACTGGCTGTGTGACCATGAATCACTGGGCAAGGCTCTCACCAAGGTGTGGAGAAGGTTTTGGTCTACACTTGGAAAAGGGATTTTCTCCATGCAGTTGACATCCCAGGTCTAGACCCCCAAAATTACATTGGCTGACGTTAACGTCCTGTAATTTATTAAGTCATCCTCCAACTGTGGGAAAATGGTTATTTCCAAATGGTGCCGATATCATCATGAAGACTTTTTGTACTTCTGGGTATTTTTTAAATGATTTTTTGGGGGGGCTTCAGGATCAAAAGGCGTGTTTTTTATCACTGCATATTCCCCAAAATGTTTACACCAAAGTAGGGCCACCCCACATTGCACTGGGGGCAAGGTGGGGAAGCTGGGGAACGATTTAATTGATCAACGAGAATCTGTTCGCTTGACTGTCACCCCCACGCCCACACACATAGCTCATACATGGATTCACATGTTTTAGACACACAGGCTCACACTTACCTTCCCTCTGTCTCTGTGTCTCCCTCCCTCCCTCCCTCTGTCTCTATCTCTCTTTGTCTCTCTGTCTCTTTCTCTCCCTAAAACCCACACAAACACACATCCTCATGTACCCCCCCAAAGGAAGGCCCACTGCCAAGTGACTTTTAGACAGCCAGGAGACTAGAATTGAGCCAGCAAGTGAGTGCGTCTTGCGGCAATCCAGAGATGAACTTCTCTTGTTCCGTAGGACAAAGTGGAGTTTGACGAGAGGATTTCTTACTTCAAAGCCTACCTGGAGACCAAAGGAGCAGCCCTGAGCCAGACCACAGAGTTTCTTCCATTCTATGCCCTTCCCTTTGTTCCTAACCCCGCAGTGCATCCTTCCTTTAAGGAACTCTTCCAGGTAAGAGCCGTCCTTTGCTTTCCATCGTGGCTTTCCTCTGAACGCTGCTGGGTTTGAGGTGAAGGGGGGGAAATGTAAGATTTCATGAGAATTCAAGAATGAGGACCTGGCTGATGTTAGAGGAGCTGGTCAAGGGAAGAAACATGATTAATGTGTTCATTAGGAAGAAGGCTAGGGGCAGCTACGTGGTGCAGTGGATAGAGCACCAGCCCTGAAATCAGAAGGACCTGAGTTCAAATTTGACCTCAGACACTTAATACTTCCTGGCTGTGTGGCCCTGGGCAAGTCACTTAACCCCAAGTGCCTCAACCAAAAAAAAAAAAAAAAAAAAAGGAATAAGGCTAATGCATTTGGTGACAGTGGGGATCCTGGGAAGATACCACAACATAAGGATGCAGGATTGGGGGCTGCAGGTCATAGAGCTTTTCATCTTTTGTTAACGTTGTCTGTGGCCTTGCACTGGATTTCTTCATTGGCTGCTGCTGTATTTCATACTGTTTGCCTGTGACTTGAGTTCATGTGAATATTTCTTTGCAGTGGGGTTTTTTCCTTATAGCTTTATTATGTGTAGCATGATTTATCTAATAAAGTGATTCTCTGGTCCATCCACTAGGAGGCCCCCCAAGGAAAAGTTCCTCATCCTGGGGTCTCTTTGAAGCAGCTTCTCAATTTAAAAACTTAATATTTTATTCTGAACTTAAACACCAAAAAGAGAAAACATTTTTCATAAACACAGCAGAAAACAAAAAGAATTCTATAGGGAACTGGATCTCCATTTTCTGCCTCTTTATAGTAAAAAGTTACATTTTGAATCACTTTTTTGAAAACTATATTATAAAAAATTACATTTTGTATCACTTTTTTTTTTTTTTTTTTTTTGCTGAGGCAATTGAAATTAAGTGACTTGCCCAGGGTCACACAGCTAGGGAATGTTGGGTGTCTGAGACCATATTTAAACTCAGGTTCTTCTGACTTCAGAGCTGGTACTCTCCACTGCGCCACCTAGCTGCCCCTTGTATCCCTTTTTTAAAAAGTAAGTAATAAGTTACATTTTGTATCACTTTTTAAAAAAACTATATAATAAAAAGTTACATTTTGTATCACTTTTAAAAAACTATATAATAAAAAGTTACATTTTATATCACTTTTAAAAGTATATAATAAAAAGTTACATTTTGCACTACTTTTTAAAAAAAGGATATAATAAAGTTTCCTTTTAAATAATTATTATTTTTAAAACTGTCCTTTTCTGTGCTTCCTTCTGATCTTCCTGTTATTTTCTATGCATATGAAAAAACTGCTTCAATGTTCCTCTTTATAAACTCTTCTCCAGCCCCTGTTCCCCATTAACCTAGAGAAAGAAATAGATAAGCCTAGTCCAGCAAAATGAATCCAGAGAGTAGCCATTACCCAGAAGTACATCTCTGTACCTCTTGTTTATTCCCTCTTTGTCAGGTGGTAGGAAATATCCTTCATCCCTGCTCCTTTGGAGACGTATTGGGTCATCATATTGATCAGAGTTCTTAAGGCTTTCAAAGTTATTTTTCTTTCAGTGATATTGCTGTTGTATAAAATTGTTCTCCTGGTTCTGTTCACTTTACTTTTTGTCAATACTATCTAGAACTCTCTGAAATCATCCCCCCTCTTTTTTCCCATTTCTTTTAGCACACTAATATTCCATTACATTTATATGCTGCAATATGTTCAGCCATTTCCCACTTGTCCAGGAGACACTCTAAGATGTTCTGCTGGGTTTCTGCTCTCCAGTTCTTATTTAGCCCTGTTCTTATGCTTGAAGCCCATTTTTTTCTAAAGATCCATTTTCTCTCCTTAGGGTAATGCTCAGGTTTGTAGTATATGTCACTCTTGATTGTAAGCCTATATTCTTTTTGTCTTTTGGAATAATATATTCCAAGATCTCCTCTCACTGATGGTAGACGCTACTAGGACTTATGTGGTCCTGACTAGAACTCCTTGGTACTTGAACTCCTCCTCTCTGGAGGCTTGTAGTGTTTTGTCTTTGGTGTGGGAGCTTTGAATTTTGCTATGACATTTCTTTGAGATTTTGAGATTCCTTTCAGGAAGCTTTCTTTGTATTTTGTCTTTACCCTTCTGGTCCTAATAGATTTGGACAGTTTTCATTTATGATTTCTTGAAAAGTAATGTCCCAGGTTTTTTTTTTTTAAATCATGATTTTCAGAGAGTCCAGTAATTCTTTAATTTTTTAAATCTGTTTTTCAGATCATTTGTTTTTTGTCAGATGTCTTAATGTTGTCTTTTATTTTTCCAATCTTTTAATTTTGTCCTAATGGATAATATTTCTTACCATCTCTTGGAGTCATTGATGTTATTTGATCTATTATAGCTTTCTTGGCATCTGCTTCTTTTTTAAAAAATAATATTTTATGTTTTCCTCCAATTACATGTAAATTCAATTTCTAACTTTCAGGTTTTTTAAAATTTTCAATAGTATTTTATTTTCCAAGTACATGTAAAAATAGTTTTCAACATTCATTTTTTTTTTTAAATTAAAGCTTTTTATTTGCAAAACATATGCATGGGTAATTTTTCAACATTGACCCTGCAAAGCTTTCTGTTACAAATTTTTCTCTCCTTCCTCCCACCCCCTCCCCTAGATGGCAGGAAGTCTAATACATGTTAATTATGTTAAAATACATGACAAATTGAATATATGTATACATATTCATACAGTTATCTTCCTGTACAAGAAAAATCAGATCTACAAGAAAAAAAAAAAAAAAAACCTGAGAAGGAAAACAAAATGCAAGCAAACATCAATAGAGAGCATGAAAATATTATGTTATGGTCCATACTCAGATCCCACAGTTCTCTCTCTGGTATAGATGGCTCTCTTCATTAGTGAACAGTTGGAACTGGTTTGAAACATCTCATTGTTGAAAAGAGCCACGTCCATCAGAATTGATCATCATATAGTATTGTTGTTGCTGTGAATAATGATCTCGTGGTTCTGCTCACTTCACTGAACATCAGTTCATGCAAGTCTCTCCAGGCCTCTCTGAAATCGTCTTGCTGGTTGTTTCTCACAGAACAATAATATTCCATAACATTCATATCCCATAATTAATTCAGCCATTCTCCAATTGATGGGCCTCCACTCAGTTTCCAGTTTCTAGCCACTACACAAAGGACTACCACAAACATTTTCTTTGTGCTTCCCTGGGGTCACACAGTCGGCACATTGCCATGCTCAGAGGGGAACATCAGGACGGTACGGAAGACTTCCCTGTATGTGGGACCGCTTCCCTTTGGAGTTGACCTTTCTCCTTGACACCTTGTTCTGCCCATTAAAGTTTTTTTGTCATCAGCAAACCACAAACGCACTGGGATCTTAGCTCCCTCCATCCTTTGTACGACTCTAAAAGGGTGGTCTCTGTGGCTTGGTTTCTTTTGTAATTGTTGGCATTTTATTTTAAGGATTTAAAACATGATTCTGAGAAGCGCTCTGTAGATGTCCTGCCCAAAGCATCCCGAACCCAGAGAAGGGCCAATGCTTTCAGACCCAGTGATGGCTGCTGTCCCTTTTGGCTCTGAGGTCCACTATTTAGTAGCCTAGAATTCCCCTGGGGGGGGGGAATAGCCAATCTCTCTCTCCCTCTCAGCACCCAGCTGAGTGCTCTGGGCCCAGTTAGTTCTCTCTGCAGTTGTTGAATGACCAGGTGAAGGAGGGGATGGGTAGAGGAATTGGATACTCCTTGTCTTTGTGGAGATCGTTGCCCAGTCTGGACCTGTGACAAGGCAGCTGGTGCTATGGATGGAGTCAAGAAAACCCAGATTTCAGTGCCGTCCTCTGGCACTGCAGCTCTGGGTCTATGTGGGCAGCCCCCCATGTTGGCGACAGCTTCCCTCTCCCAGGGTCCACGTCCAGTCCCCAGACAGCAGGCCATCCTTGGCGCCACGGGCAGGTGGGATGGGAGAGAGACAGTATTTAGTGGCTGGAGCTCAGCTGGCTAGAAAGGGCTTGGAAGGGAAAGTGTGAGTTGGGAGGACCTAGATTTCCTCCTCTTCCTGCTCTGGGGGCTCTGAGGCCTTCCCCAGTAGGATGGAGATGTGAAGACCTTGCCAGGTGCCTCCATCTCTGGCTGATGCCGACGGCCACTTGGCAGCAATTAGCACTTTGTGCCACCTGGGCCTGGGGCAGTCTCTTCTTCATGACGCGGCCTCCCACACGGTTCCCTTTTCGGTCTGCTTTGGTGACAGCAGCTGGGCCCCAGGTGCTCCTCCAATGTCCTGGGCCTTTCCGCCCAGCAAGACGCTCGCTGTGCGTGGTTCTACGTTATGCGAAACATTCAGGTAGCACGCCAGGATTCTTCCCTCTCTCTGTGAAACCTCTGGGATAATTTATTTCCTGCATGCGTATTTCTAGGTCTATATAAATGGATGAGCCAGGCCCTGAAAACCGTCCGTGGCAAGTGGGCTGCATTTGCTGGCCGCAGGTTGTGCGGAACCCCTGGAGCCCAGCTGGCACGGCGGCTGGATGCCGCCGGACGTATTTGGGGAACAGACTCTCAGCCGTCATTTCTTTGTTTGCCTTCTAGGACTCCTGGGCCCCAGAGCTAAAGATGAAATTGGAAACACTCCTGTCATCGACCCTCAAAGCCAGTAACATGCCCAGGCTTTTTACTCTCTATGTATCCTTCCGACTCGAACGCAGAGCCCGGAAATGGCTGAGCTTTCCTAGACTTGGCTTAAACCCCGAGCTGCGCTGGCATCGGCCTTCTGCGGGCATAAGCCAGTTCCCCAAGCGGCAGACATTAGGCCCCAGGTTTGGTCCAGATGCTTGTTTTGTTTTTTAATCTAAAACTTTTTTTGATCCAAACATGAAATTTGGCACTTTAAATCCAGATGGAGACTGCTTTAATCTCGATAGAAAAATCTTTGGGGACTGATCTCCTTCTGTGAAGCCGGGCCTTGGCTCAGGCTTCCTTCCCAGGATTCTGGGTCCTTTCTGTGGCCCCCTTTCCCTACCACAAAGCCAGGGCCTGATTCAGAAGGAGCATTCTGTGTACAGCTTCCTTAGAAGGCCATGGGGCCAGCAGACTAGCGTATCTGGAGTCCAGCCCGATCTAAGCCCAGTTCAGACCCTGGCTGGGCCCGTGGCCGAGGCTCAGTTTCCCCAAATGTAATAAAACGGACACTGCCAACCCCAAGAGGCTGGGGTAGGGAATGGGTTGTCTGTAAACCCCATTTACCTCATGTTATTGTGACTCGATTGTACCCCTCTGCTGCTTTCTTCAGAGTTGGCCCTCCCAGGGCTTGGAGTGTGGCAGAAATATTCCCCTTTAATAATGATCCCCTGGGATTGATATTATGGCTAGGAAATAGCTGTCAGCCGGCCGCCATCCTGCTTTGAGATTTTGGAGCGCAGATGCAAGACCGCACCAGCCAGTGAACGAGCCCGGGGCGGCCCTTGTGGCCCAAACGCGCCCTGTGAAGCTTTTCCTCCAGCGGACTTTGGTCGGCCTGCAGCCAAAGGGGTCCCGCTCCTCGTGCAGTCGGGAGGCCCTGAAACCAGAAAGCCCCCATGGGAACCCGAGAGACCTTCTGTGTAATACAGCATAGACTCTTGGTTTGAAAATGCAGAACGCTTCGGCCCCTGCGGCCGGTGACTGAGGGGTCGGTCACTGCCGGACTAAGCATGTGGCGGCTGGCTTCCACTCTTGATGACCCTCTTGGGGGATCGTGCCCGTTGACCCCCACAGTTGTGCTGGGGAGGGAGGGAGCTGCTTGGAGGGGTCAGAGGCTTAGGGGTCAAGCTGCCCCGCCTTCCTGGGGTCTTAGTGTCAGGAAGGCTCTTCTCTCCCTAGATGTGGGACCCCCCTCACCCTAAGGGATATTTTCCTGAACTTTTTCCATAGAAGGAGAGTGGGCAGAGCAACAAAGGTAAGCTGTCACTGTGTGTGTGTGTGTGTGTGTGTGTGTGTGTGTGTGTGTGTGTGTGTGCACTCACGTGCATGAATGGGCCTCCATGATGAATGGTGGCTTGGCTGGCTCCCATAACCTCATAGAATGGGGGGGGAGGTTCACATGAATCGTGACCATTTAAAGGGATGAATCTCCACATCCGTCGGCTGTAATGGCGCTGTTCCTTTAAGGCGCCGCTTCCGGTCCTTCCTGTCCCATAGCTTTGGTCCAGCTCTGTGGGAATCCCACATGCATGAGAAAAGGCAATCGGGATTTCTGGGCGCTTCCGAGCCACTTTTCACGGGGAAGTGAAGCTCAGTCATGGAGACACATTTGCTTTTGTGTCCATGGAAGGGCGTCCTGGGATCTAGTCCCCAAAGTCCCCAGGTGTGGCCCAAGGTGCTTCGCCTTGCTTTGGGGCCCCCTCGGCCAGCCCTGGGCCCAAGTGGATTGATCAGGAGGGCCAGAAGGACCAGCCTGCTGGGTCCGAGAGCAGAGAGGGGCCCTTTGCTGCCCAGGAGGGCCACCAGGCAGTCTGGGACTCCCACATCCCCAGCCTGGCGTTCCCATCATGATTGAGGGAGGGTAGGGGCCCATTCCCGTCCTATGTTTGACACTGAAGGAGGGGGCCACCCCATCACAGGGTGGGGTGGGAGGTCCTTGTGTTGCTGGAGAGATGGGTGGGCTGTCTCTGGGTCCTTCCTCCCTGAAGGCTGGCACAGTAGGGTGTGTGCCATGCCCTGGTTGAGGGCACCAAAGGAATTGGCTGGTGTGCCAGCTCCTCTTCCACCTGAGCCAGGACGTGGGTAACAAGTCATCCAGTGGGAGGCTCTCATCTGGGAGGGGGAGGGGCAAGGCCGTGGAGGCCGGCTGCCCACCTGGGGACCATCTGGGCACCGGGAGGACTCACTTTGGCCTTGCTGGTTTTGCCAGTCAGGGAGAGTGGCTGTCTCTGGAGCCCTCTGCTGGCAAAGGGCAGTGTTACTAGAGACAGGGCTGACCTGTGGCTGGTGGTAGGGAGGTGCCCGCCTGAAGGGGAGGGGAAGGGTGAAGATGGGCCAAGGGGGATAGGAGGGAGGAGCTCTGTGCCTCAAGGGAATCTGCAGAAGTGCAGGGAACGCTGGGTAGCCAGCTCTGCCTTCCATCAGCTCAGGGCTTCTTGGCTTGGGGGCTGGAGGGCCTGACTCCGGCCCAGCTGGCACTAATGCCCCCCCAGCCATGGCAGAGCCCCTCTCCTCCTGCCCTCGTCCTCTGTGACGCTCCCTGTAACTGAAATGACGCAGACCCTGAGGGGGCGCTCTGTTTTCTGGGCTGCAGGTTTGGGGGTTTTGCTCTACATGTGATCTTTTGGACTCCCAATGTGGAAATTCTGTCCGAGACATCACCTGTAGCGGTCTTGGCTTCTAGGCTTGGAGGTTTGCCCGTGGTCCTCAGCCAGGAAGGGTCTGGGCGGGGGGAGAACACCATGACGCCTGACCACACTACAGGGAGCCCCCAAAGTTCTCTTGTTCCCAGGCCTGGATTTCCCAATTTGGGGTATCCTGGGAAACGGTAACCCAAAAGCCCCCGACACTCAGACCCCCAGCTTCCAGCTTCCCAGCATTCCCAACAAAGACTTTGGGACTTTTTGAAGTATCGCTTAGCTATAGCTTTGTCAAATTAACAGGCATGCATTAAGTGCTTACTGTATACCAAGAGCTGAGGGTGAAGCCCTCAAGAGCCTGTAGGCAAGAGCCTACAGAGAGGGAGCCAAGCTGCTGGGACGGTCTGGGGAAAGGAGGCGGGCTGCTCTGGGCCCCACATGGCAGGGAACTCCCCAGTGGGACAAGGGGGCCCCCCAGTGGAACAAGGGGGGCCCCCCCAGTCCTCTCCCTGTCTTCTCTTTGGCCTTCTCGGGGCTTTGTTAGCGCGATCTCTCAAGTTAGAGAGCAGAAAATGCGACCGGCTGAACCCTGGGCTTCTCTGCAGCCTTCCTGCGCCGTGGAAAACCTCCTTCCTCCTGTGGCAAAGGCCATTGATTTGGGCACAAAATGAACCGCTTTTCAGGCAAGTCCCCCGCCCCCACCGGCAGATGCCAGCTCTCCTAGTGGCTGATCACTAGCTGAAAGTGGCAGGGAGGCTGGCACAGCTTTGGGCGCATTGAAAGATTGGCCGCAGGCAGTGCCCAGACAGCTTCTGATGGCTGACTCTCGGCCTCCCTGGAGGGCCCTCGTGGAGCTGAGACCTTGCCCTTCTCGGGGCGGGGTGGGGGCTAAGGGCACTGCCTCCTCTTGTAATTCCCTTAGCCCGGATCACTTAGCAGCTGCTGCCCTCGGCCACTTAGCCGGTTTCCATTCTCAAACCTAGAGCTGGAATTGCTCTCACCCCCCAGCACCGTTTCTGGCCCCGGCATCTGGTTCAGATCTGGGGTCTTACAGTGATTCACCCAAAGAGAGTCCCCTGCCCTCCTCATCTCGCTGTCTCCCTCTGGGGTCCTTCCCCTCACTGGGGCAGAGTCTGGGGCCTGGATAACTACCTGAATGGTGCCAAGCCAGAAACCCCCTGCCAGGCCCCTGGAGCCTCGCCTCATTGCCACCCCATGGTGGAAGCCCAGCCCCTGTGGCGGCTTTCTCCTAGAGCTCGCTGGCCAACAATTCTGGCAAGTGTATGACTTGTGGGCCCTGCCCGGGCAGCCAGGACCTCCACACGTGGTCAGAGGGACCTGAGGAAGCCAGGCCCCCGCCTCGTTCCACAGACAGACCGGGCTTGTCCCCAGGGTGAAAGAGACCGAGCCCCCCTCTGCTTTCCGATCTGTCACCTCATTGGTTGAGAAAGCGAGCACTCGGAGGGACCAGGTGTCCCAGGCCGAGACAGGTGCTCTGGCACTGGTTTGTCCCAGTGACAAGGGAGCGCGATCATGACGAGGGAACGACACCAAAGGCTTTGTTGGGGCCCTGAGTCCCCTGGCTGAGGCCTGTCCCTGGCGAATTGGCCTTCTCTGGTCGTGGGACAGTGGCAGGACTTCAGGATGGCACTCAGGGGATTCATGGCAACAAAGGATGCAGCATCCTTCCTGGCTGGTGCTGGTGGGCGAGGGGGGCCATGCTCAGCCCTGGGAAGGGCAGGCCCAGTCACTGAGCCAGAGGCAGTTCTTCAGCAGAGCCCCTCCCAGTGGCCTTCTGGGAAGTATCTGGAAGCACAGCCCCAGGGGAAGCTCTGTCCAGATTGAAAGGGAGAGCATCTACCCACCTCCCCCCCCAGCCAGGAAAGGGGTCCTCTGCCCCTGTGGTTTTTGGAAGCAGGGAGATGTTCCCAGTGAGTTGGGTAAGCTGCTGCTTCCTTGGAGGTCTGCCTTGCTCAAGGTGCTAGCGCATGGCTATACCTAGAAATCTCCCTTAATGGATCGAGGTCTGGGGTCTCTAACAAAAGCTGGGTGATGAGGTGTGGGGTGTTTTGTGGGCAGGAGGAGATGGCCCCTCGAGCCCTTTCTGACTGAGATCTCCAGGCTTTGGGGCCCTCCTCGATCCCTTGGCAGCCACTGCAACGGTGGGCATTCCCCTGCTTCTGTACCCAGCTGTGTCTGTGCTCCTCCTTGGGTTGCTCTGGGCAGAGCCCACTCTGGGGATTGCTCCTCAGGGATGAGTTGGGCCCCATGGCTGCCGCGGGCCCCTCTGGCCCTGAAATTCTGTGGTTGGTGAAGGGGGGAGGGCTTCCATCAAGCAGGAGAAAGGGGAAGGCCCAGCTTCCTAGAGTTCTCAGGTAGAATCAGCCTGAGAAGATTTCTGAAAACAGGGCTCTTGGTTTTCTTTTTGGTCTTCACCTTGGCTTCAGCTTTCAAGCTGGAAATGCTCTCTGCCAATGCAGGTGAGCCCCCATCTGTGACTTCCTGTCTTAGTGAACTTCTCGGAGGTCCTGCAAGCCTGAGATCCGCAACAGAACCTGCAGCTTGGTCTTTTTTGCTCTAAGGCTGGCCCTGCTTGTTCTTGGTTTTAGACAGATATTACTTAACATTTTAAGAAAAATCTCCATTTGTTTCTATGCTGTCCAGTGTTTGGTTTGGTTTTTTTTAGGAATAGGTATTGTATGTTGTTAAAAAAAAAAAAAAAATTGCATCCATTGATATAATCAATGGTTTTTTAAATTATTGAAATGGTCAATTATTATAATTTTTTCTAATATTAAATCAGCCCTGCATTCCTGGTGTAAATCCAACTTAATCACAGTGTATGATATTTGTGATACTTTCCTGAAATCCTAATTAGCATTTTTTCTAAAATTTTTGTGTCAGTATTCATTAAGGAAATTAGTCTATAGTTTTCTTTTTCTGTTTTTCTTTGATCTAGTTTATGCATCAAAACCATATTTGTATCACAGAAGAAATTTGGTAGAACTTCTTTACTTATTTTCCTAAATAGCTTACATAGTATTAGAATTAATTGTTCTTTAAATATTTGATAAAATTTGCCTGTAAATCCATCTGGTCCTGGAGTTTTTTGCCCCCAAAGGAATTCATTTATATCTTGTTCAATTTCTTTTCTTTTTCTTTTTTTTCTTTTTTTTTTTTTTTTTTTTTTTTTTTGCTGAGGCAATTGAGGTTAAGTGACTTGCCCAGGGTCACACGGCTAGGAAGTGTTAAGTGTCTGAGACCAGATTTGAACCCAGGTCCTTCTGACTTCAGGGCTGGTGCTCTATCCACTGCGCCATCTAGCTGCCCCTCTTTTTTCTTTTTAATAGTTATTTAGTTTTTCTGTTTCCTCTTATGTTAATCTGGACAAATTTATAATTATCCATCTATTTCACTTAGAAATATCAAGCTTTTGTCACATAATTTGGCAAAATACTTCCTAGTAATAGCTTTAATTCCATTATCAATGGTTATTCATTCATTCTTTTGATTTTTAAGATTGTTAATTTGGTTTTCTTTTTTTCTTTTTTAAGTTACCCGATGGTTTATTTCATTATGGATTTCCCCCCCCATACAACCTAGCTGTATTTATTAGGGGTAGTTTTTTACTTTCACTTTTATGAATCTCTCCTTTGATTTTCAGGATTTCTATTTTAGTGTTTAATGTGGGGGTGAGTTAATTTGTATTTTTTTTTTCGAGTTTGTTTTTTAATTGCATATCCAATTAATTGATCTGTTTTTTTTCTCTCTTTTATTGATGTGAGCATTTAGAGATATAAAGTTTCTCCTGAGTACTGCTTTGGCTGTATCCCACAAATTTTGTTACATTGGTACACACACATATATATGTCTACATATAAAAATATAGATATATATATTTGCATTATGATGCATTTAATATTTTTGCTTGTCTGCTTTTGTGGTTTTTATACCTCAATAAAGGGTCTGTTTTTGTGAAGGTACCATGTGCAGGTAAGAAAAAAAAATACTCTTTGTTTCCATTCAGTAGGCCTATCATATTTAATTTTTCTAAAATTCTATTCATCTATTTAGCTTCTTATTTATTTTATGGTTAGAGTTGTTTATGTTGGAGAAGGGTAAATTGAGATTTCCCTCCCCCTTCCCCAGTAGTGTTACTGTCTTTTTTCTCTTGGAATTCATTTAACTTTCCCTTCAAGAATTTGGATGTTATGCCATTTGGTGCATGTCCAATTTTGATATTACTTCATTGTCTTTGTTTTTGCTTTGTCTGAGATCATGATTGCCACCTCAGACTTTTTTTAACTTCAGCTACAACATACTAGATTCTGCCCAGCCTCTTATTTTAACTCTGTATGTCTTTCTGTTTCAAGTATGTCTCTTATAAATAATATACTGTTGGATTCTTGTTTCTAATTCATTCCATCATCCTCTTCC
>JAJPUD010025330.1:0-17717 GCA_023553655.1 Myrmecobius fasciatus | reverse complement strand
AATTCCCTTGAAATTCTTGACCCTTTGTTTTTCCAGATGAATTTTGTTGTTATTTTTTCTAGGTCAGTTAAATAATTTCTTGGGAGTTTCATTGGTATAGCACTAAATAAATAGATTAGTATTGCCCTCTCTATTATATTCTCTCGACCTATCCAAGAGCACTTAATATTTTTCCAATTGTTAAGATCTGACTTTATTTGTGTGGAGAGTGTTTTGTAGTTTTGCTCATATAGATCCTGACTTTTTCTTGGCAAATATATTCCCAAATATTTTATACTATCAAAAGTTATTTTAAATGGAATTTCTCTTTGTATGTCTTGCTGTTGGATTTTGTTAGTGATGTATAAAAATGCTGTTGATTTAAATGGATTTATTCTGTATCCTGCTACTTTGCTAAAGTTGTGGATTAATTCTAATAGTTTTTTTACTTGATTCTCTTGGGGAGAAATGATAATTTAAGATGCATAATGGTGAGGCATATTGCCTGCTTTTTTGAATAAAGGTAGGGGATCAAAACTATGGTATGAAATATACAGTTTCAGACAGTGTACAAAGAGTTGATTTTTTCTTTGATTCTAATTCCCCCCCCGCATTAGATAAGAAGTGTATCAATGAGGAGTATGATATTCATTTAGATTTTTTTTTTCTTTCTCTCTCTCTCTCTCACACACACACACACTCCCACACAGACACACACACACAACAAGTGTTAGGTCAATTTTGAACTCAGGTCCTATTGACTCCAATGCCAGTACTTTATCCACTAAATCTTTTAGCTCAATATTATTCACTTATACATGTATATTGCCTTAAATTTATATGAAGCTAAACCTATGACTCTTCTTATCCTATTTTCTAATATGTTATTTTTTAAACTTAAAGAAAAAAATTCTAGTCTTGGATTTTTATCTATATTTAGATGACTTTGTCTTCTTAGAAATGGTCACAATTACATATAAATATATGTAAATTATTAATGAGGCATTAACTGCAGCAATTTATTATAATTTAAAGACACAAATCAGATAGTAAAGACACAATATTAAAAAAGTTCAATTAGATCCAAGGTTTTATAGACCATGAATTAAGAGTATCAAGGGCCTCACAAAACAAATTAATTTGTTAAAGATATTTAAATAGGAACATGTCCAAGTTCAAAGTACCTTGAAGCCTATTAAAATATACATGGTGACACTATAGATCATCGGCTATCAAAGACCCCATTCACCAATTACTGGTTAATGGAATAATGGCACTATTTCCAGACTCCTGTTTGAAGAACAGAGAATGAGGTAGAATAAAAATTGCTTCTTTCTGAGGACAAGGGAAAACCAAAAATTCAATGACATGTCAAGAGGCTTCCATATTTTTCCTTTACTTTGTAACAAGGTATCCATTTAGATACCCCTAGATTTTTAATAACTATAGGCATTTTACTCCCTGCAAGCAACAAAATCCTGGCAAGGACTGAAGGATTTTGGCTTCCAGTCCACTATGTTTACCTCCACATCATGCTACCTTCCACATGTAAGTGCTGGTCTAAGGAGGATTCTGGGAAGATGTCCCAATAGGTCAGAAAATCCCAAGCTTTTCAGAGCTGTCCCACAAACATGTTAGAATAGCACCTCAGAGCAATATAGAGATATAAAAAATAAATAAGAGTTAGGGCAGAATTGCGGTGCTCCTGGCACAACCAGAGAAGGTATAACCCCTATGCAGTAAAAACACCTTCAGGCCATTTCTCTGGAACAGCAAGCCTTGAGACATTGGGCTAGCTGGTCTGGTAGGTAGTTTTGGGCACAGTTACAAAAAATTTCACCTCCCAAAAAGTGTGGGGAGTCCAGGAGCCTGAGTTAGGGAAGACTGAGGGAATCTCTGCTGATAAAGGCTGTTAGACCCAGCTGTGCTGCTAAGACATGGACCTGAGTAAGAAGGAGCCAGGATCTGCCCAATGATGCTGACTGTGAGAAATTAAAAGAGGGTGGAGTTCTTGGCTTTGAAGGGAAGTTTGAAGGAAAATCTGAAGCCAGAGGCACCATCTCCAACACCCCAGGAATAAAGGTGATTACAAGAAAAAGCAGGTATATTAATAATAATTTCCAACTTAAGACATCTTGTAAGGACTTTAGAAAATGTCAGTCTCAATTGCACACGGGGAATACAACATAGCACAGGTGTGGCTAGGGGAAGGCTCTTAGCCAAAGTACAGCCTGATACTCTCCTCCTTGTTCAGAAAGCCAGTGGATCAGCAGACCAGCTATGAGACCTCCAAGGCAACCACAGAAGGCAAACTGTGAGCCCTCGAAACTCAGCACACTAGGTGGGACTGGACCAAACCAACACAGCATAGTGGGAAAATTTAGAGCACCACTGGCTTCAGTACAGTCATGGAGATCACTGTCCCCCTGCAAAAGAAGCTTGAGACAATCTGTCCTGTGCCCTAAGGGCAGAGCTCAACTTTTTAAAATGAACAAAAAAGCAAAAGAGAGTTCTAATAGTAGAGACAGGGAAGCTCAAAACACAAACTCAGAAAATGACAACAAAGACAATGCCCATAGGTGAAGCATCAAAAGGGAATATAAACTGCTCTCAAGCTCAAAAGGCTTTCTTGGAAGAACTCAAAAAAGATCTTTAAAAAGAGATAAAGGAAAATTGGGGAAAAGAAATAAGAGTATTACAGAATTTCTAAAGATTTTTTGGTTGGAAAAAGTACAGGAAATGACTGAAGAAAACAAGTCCTTAGAAATAAATTTGGCAAAAATACAAAAAGGAAACACCTTTAAAAACAGAATTGGTGAAATGGAAAAATACACTAAAACAACTCCTTTAAAATTACAATTGGACAAATGCAAAAGGAGATTTTTAAAAAAAGCAAACAGAAAAAATAATTCACTAAAATCATAATTGGAAAAATGGAAGTGAATGACTCAATGGAACCATAAGAATCAAAGAAAATTCAAAAAATGAAAAATTAGAAGAAAATGAAATGTAACTCATTAAAAAACAACTGATCTAGAAAAAAATGATTTAAAAGAGACAATCTAAGAATTAGTAAACTATCTGAAAGATATGATTTATTTATTTATTTTTTTTTATTTGCATAACATATGTGTGGGTAATTCTTCAACAATAACCCTTACATAGCTTTCCGTTACAAATTTTTCTCCCAACTCCCCACCCCTCCCCTAGATGGCAGGATATCCACTACATGTTAATCATGTTAAAATATTGGCAAATCGAATATATGTATACATATTTCCAAACTTGTCATTGTTGTGCAAGAAAAATGAAAGATATGATTTAAAAAAAAAGCCGGGAATACATCTTTCAAGAAATCATCAAAGAAAACTGCCCTGATATTCTAAAATTAAAAAGTAAAACTAAAAAAAATAGTCATTGAAAGTATCTACCACTCATCTCCTGTAAGACAGTCCAACATGAAAATTCCAAGGAATATTGTAGCCAAATTGCAAAATTATCAGATCAAAGAGAAAATATTGCAAAAGCATCCAAAAAGAAACAATTCATATATCAATGAGCCATAATTAGGATTACCCAAGGCCTAGTATCTTCCACATTAAAGGCTCAGAGGATGTAGAATATGATATTCTGGAAGGCAAAAGAACTTGAAATACAACTACAAATCTGCTACCCAGCAAAATTAAGCATTGCCTTTTAGGAGAAAAGATTAACATTCAAAGAAATCAGTAATTTTCAATCATTTCTGATAAAAAGACCAGAGCTGAACAAAAACTATGATCCTTAAATACAAGGTTCAAGAGAAGTATAAAAAGGGAAACAAGGAAGAAAAAATAACCAACTATGTTTTATAAAGCTTAAAATTTTTACATCCCTACATGGGAAGATGAAACATGCAACTCTCAAAAACTGTAAAAAATTATATCTTTGTCAGGGCACTTTGAAGGGGTATTATTAGGCAGAGGATGTCAGCATAATTTTACTTTAATAGGATGATATAAAAAAGAAATTAGGAATGGAAAAAGATTATATTGGATAAAGAGGAAAAAGGAGGTAAAATGGGGTAAATTACATCACATGAAGAGCAAAAAAAGACATTACAGTTGAGGGAAAAAAAGGGAAGGAAATGAGCACTGTTTGAATCTTAATCTCGTTGAATTTGGCTCAAAGAGGGAATAACATAAGTATTTAGGCATAGAAATTTCTCTCACTCTATAGCAAAATAAGTGGGGAAAGCAAAGCAAAGGGTCAGATTAATAGGAGGCATGGTGGAAGTAGAGGGGGAAAGGTTTAAGAAGGGGAAGGCTGAAAAAAGGGACAAAAGACTGAGGGAAATAGTAGTAAAAAGCAAAACACTGGAGAAGAAGACAAAGATAAAATGAGAGAGAAAAAATAGCCTGGGAAAAAAAACAGGATGGCAGGAAATATAGAGTTACTATTCTTAACTGAATGTGAATAAGATGAACTCTCTCATAAAAAAGGAGACTGCAGAGTGGATTAAAAGCCAGAATCCTGCAATACATTGTTTAAAGGAAACACATCTGAAGCAGAGAGATGCATATACAATAAAGGTAACAGGATGGAAAAAAATCTATTATGCTTCATTTGAAGTAAAAAAGAGGTAGTGGTCCTGATTTCAGATAAAGTAAAAGCAAAAATAGAACTAATTAAAAGGTCTAAGGAGGGAAACTACATCTTGTCAAGGGTAACATAGATAATGAAGTGATATTCATACTAAATATATATGTACTAAATGATAAAGCATCCAAATATTTAGAAGAGAAGTGATTTGCAAGAATAAATAGATTAAAAATGTATAGTAATGGGGGATTTCATCTTCCCTCCATCAGAACTACATAAATCTAATCACAAAATAAACAAGAAGGAAGTTCATGAGGTAAATAAAATTTTAGAAAAAAATTGGTATGATAGATCTTTGGGGAAAATTGAATGGGGACAGAAAGGAATATACTTTTTCTCAGTGGCATATGGCACCTACACAAAAATTGGCCATGTATTAACTTCACAATAAAGTGCAGAACATCAGAAATAGTAAGTGCATTTTTCAGATCATGTTGCAATAAAAATTATGTGTAATAACAGTTTATGGAAAGATAGACCAAAATTCTGAAAATAAAAGAGGAAATTAGTAAAGTTGAAAATAAGAAAACTATTGAACTAATAAAAAAAATTGAGATGGTTTTACAAAAAAAAAACATAAACTTTTAGTTAATTGAGAAAATCATATGGCTAGTATCAAAAATGAAAAGGGTGAACTTTCCATCAATGAGGGGAAATTAGTGCAATAATTAGGAGCCATTTTGCCCTAATGTATGCCAATAAATCTGGTAATATCAGTGAAATGGATGAATATTTACAAAACTATATATTAGTCCAGATTAACAGGAAAGGAAATAAAATATTTAAAGAGTCCCATTTTATTTTTTTACATGACAATTTAATTTAATTCATTTTTTATTTTATAATGCTTTTTTATTTTCAAAATACATGCATAGATAGTTTTCAACATTCACCCTTGCAAAACCCTGTATTCTGATTGTTTTTCTTCTTCCCTTTCCCCATCCCCTCCCCTAGACAGCAAGTAATCCAATATATGTTAAACATGCAAAATTCTTCAAATAGTCCTACTCTAGAAAAAAAGAAATTTAACAATCCATCAATGAACTCCCTAAGAAAAAATCTTAAGGGACATATGAATTTACAAATGATTTCTATCAACACTTAAAGAACAATTAATTTCAATACTATATAAATTATTTGGAAAAACAGGGGGAAAAAGTCCTAAAAAATTCCTTTTATGACACAAATATGTTGTTGATACCTAAACCAAAAATAAATTGAAAATAGAGAAAGAAAATCATAACTCATTTTGCTTTATGAATACTGATTCAAAAATATTAAATAAAACATTAGCAAAGTGATTACAAATTTTACCACCAAAATAATATACTATGATTTAGTGGCATTTATACCAGGAATGAAGGGCTACTTCAAATATCAGGAAAACTATCAGCATAATTGACCATATCAGTAACTAAACTAATGGTAACCATATGATTATCTCAATTGATGCAGAAAAAGCATTTGACAAAATGCAGTAGCCATGCCAAATAAAACATTAGAGATCATAGGAATAAATAGAGTTTTCCTTTCAATGATAAGTGGCATCTATCTAAAAACATCGACAATTATTATATGTAATGGAGATAAGCTAGAAGCATTCCCAAAAAGATCAGAGATGACACAAGGTTGTCCATTATCACTGTTGCTATTCAATATTTTCCTAGAAATGTTAGCTTTAGCAATGAGAAGAAAAAGAAATTGAAAATTTAGAGTATGCAATGAGGTAACAAAACTATCATTCTTTGCAGATGATAAGAATGTGTATTTAGAAAATGCTAAAGAATAAACTAAAAGATTACTAGAAACAATTATCAAGTTTAGCAAAGTTGCAGAATATAAAATAAATCCAAATAAATCACTGACATTTCTATATGTCACTAACAAAGCACAGGAGCAAGAGATAAAATGAGAAATCCCATTTAAAATAACTAATCAAAATAAAATGTCTAGGTGTTGATCTGCCAAGACAAAGTCAAGAAGTACATGAACACAATTATGAAATACTTTTCACATAAATAAAGTTAGTTCAAAACAATTGGATGAATACCAAGTGCTCATGGGTAAGCTGAACTAATATGATAAAAAATAATACTTAAATTAATTAAGCCAAATCTAATAAACTTGTGATGCAGAAAGCCATCTGCATCCAGAGTGAGTACTCTTGAGATTGAATTTAGATCAAAGCATATTTTTTTCCCATTTGTTGTTGTTACTTGCTTGTTTTTTCCCTTTTGATCTGATTTTTAATGTACTACATGACAAATATGGAAATATGTTTTAAAAAATAGCAAATATTTAACCTATATGAGATTTCTTGCTCTCCTGGGGAGGGAGAGTTAAGGAAGGGAAGGAGAAAAAAATTGGAACATAAAATCTTAGAAAAGTGAATATTGAAAACTATCTTTACATGTATTTAGAAAAGCAAATTACTATTGATATTTAAAAAAACATAATCAAGTTCCCCAGACTACTCTAGACATAAGAATTCTTTGAAATTGGTTTCATAGACAACAAATGTTTAGTCTGTAAAATTGTAACCACCACATTTTCAAGACCCAGATTCAAAAAGAACAACTCTATTTGACAAAGGGTTTTTAAGTGTCTTCTATGTGTATAAGGACTTGACGGGAACACAGAATTCAACAAGAGATAGGCCTTGGAAGTAATGGAAAAAAAATAGCAAATGAAGGTGGCTTAGCTATACCATATCTAAAATTATATTATAAGGCAGTGGTCATGAAAACCATTTGCTACTGCCTAAGAAATAGACTAGTTGAACAGTGGAATAGGAATAGATAGGAATAGATCAGTTGTTAGGCTCACAGGACAAAATAGCCAATAACTATAGCAATCTGGTGTTTGACAAACCCAAAGACCCAAGTTTTGGGGATAAGAACTCACTATTTGACAACAACTGCTGGAAAAACTGGAAATTAGCACGGAAGAAACTAGGCATTAACCCACACCTAACACCATATACAAAGATAAGGTCAAAATGGGTTCATGATTTAGACATAAAGAATGATATTATAAACAAATTAGAAGAGCATAGGATAGTTGATCTCACAGACATGTGAAGGAATTTAGTTCCAAAGAACTAGAATTCATTATTTATCACAAAATAGATAATTTTGCCTATATTAAGTTAAAAATTTTTGTACAAACAAAACTAATGCAGACAAGGTTAGGAGGGAAGCAATAAATTGGGAAAACATTTTTACATTCAAAGGTTCTGATAAAGGCCTCATTTCTAAAATATATAGAAAATTGACTCAAATTTATAAGAAATCAAGCCCTTCTCCAATCGATAAATTGTCAAATGAACAAACAATTTTCAGATGAAGAAATTGAAAATATTTCTAGTATTATGAAAAGATGTTTCAAATCACTATTGATCAGAGAAATGCAATTTAAGACTACTCTGAGATTCCACTACACATCTGTCAGATTGGCTAAGATGAAAGGAAAAGACAAGGATGAATGTTGGAGGGAATGTGGGAAAACTGGGACACTGATACATTGTTGGTGCAATTGTGAATAGATCCAAACATTCTGGAGAGTAATTTGGAACTATGCTCAAAAAGTTATCAAATTGTGCATACCCTTTGACCCAGGAATGTTCCTATTGGGCTTATTTCCCAAAGAGATCTTAAAGGAGGGAAAGGGACCCATATGTACAAAAATGTTTGTGGCAGCTGTTTTTGTAGTGGCAAGAAACTTGAAATTGAATGGATGAATAAATTATGGTATATGAATGCTATGGAATATTATTGTTCTTTAAGAAACGACCAACAGGATAATTTCACAGATGCTATGTGAATTGAGCAGAATCAGAAGATCATTATACACGGCAATAACAAGGCTATATGATGATCATTTCTGATGATCATGGCTCTCTTCAACAATGAGATGAATCAAACCAGTTTCAATTATTCAATGATGAAGAAAGCCATCTACACCCAGTGAAAGGACTATGGGAATTGAGTGCAAACCACAACATAGCATTTTCACTCTTTCTATTGTGTTAGCTTGCATTTTGTTTTTTTCCCCCCTCAGGTTTTTTTTTTTCTTCCCACTTGATCTGATTTTTCTTGTGCAACAAGATAACTGTATAAATATGTCTACATATATTGGATTTAAAATATATTTTAACATATTTAACATGTATTGGATTGCCTGTTATCTACGGGAGGGGATAGGGGGAAGAAGGGGAAAATTTCAAACAGAATGTTTTGCAAGGGTCAATGTTAAAAAATTACCCATGCATATGTTTTTTTTAATAAAATAAAAAAAAATACATAGCCCTTGCTTTCTCAGAGTTTACAATCTAAAAGGGAGAATGGATACAAACACAGATTACCAGAATTAGAAGAAAATAATAAGAGGATAAGAGATATGTAGTATTCTGTGGGCCCAAGTGAAAAAGGCACAATGAAGGGGAGGGGAAACTAAAGAAATTTTGGATCAATCTTGAGCCTAAAATGGTAACACACTTCTATTTGAGATTAAAACAAACTCCAAGCCACTCTTCAGTAGATAAATGGTCAAGGGATATGAACAGACAATTTTCAGATGAGGAAATTAAAATTATTTATAATCATATGAAAGGGTGCTCCAAATCACTATTGATCAGAGAAATGCAAATTAAGACAACTCTGAGGTACCACTACACACCTGTCAGATTGGCTAAAATGACAGGAGAAGATGATGAATGCTGGAGGGGATGTAGGAAAGCTGGGACACTAATACATGGTTGATGGAACTGTGAACCGATCCAACCATTCTGGAGAGCAATATGGAGCTTTGCTCAAAAACTTATCAAACTGTGCATACCCTTTGACCCAGTAGTGTTTCTATTGGGCTTATTTCCCAAAGAGATCTTAGAGGAGGAAAAGGGCACCACATGTGCAAGAATGTTTGTGGCAGCCCTTTTTGTAGTGGCTAGAAACTGGAAACTGAATGGATGTCCATCAATTGGAGAATCGCTGAATAAATTATGGTATATGAATGTTACGGAATATTATTGCTCTGTAAGAAATGACCAGCAGGACTATTTCAGAGAGGCCTGGAGAGACTTTCATGAACTGATGCTGAGTGAAACGAGCAGAACCAGGAGATCACTATACACAGCAACAACAATATTACATGATGATCAATTCTGATGGACATGTCTCTCTGCAACAATGAAACGTCTCAAACCAGTTCCAATTCTTCAGTGAAGCCATATACACCCAGAGAGAGGAATATGAAATGTGGACCACAACATAACATTTTCATGCTCTCTATTGATGTTTGCTTGCATTGTATTTCCTTTCCCTGATTTTTTTTCTTGTAGATACGATTTTTCTTGCACAACAATGATGTGTGGAAATATGTATACATATATTCAACTTGTGAAGTATTTTAACATAATTATCATGTAGTGGACTTCCTGTCATCTAAGGGAGGGGAGGGGATTGGGGGGAAAATTTGTAACGGAAAGCTTTGTAAAGATCAATGCTAAGGAACTACCCATACATATGTTATGCAAATAAAAAGCTTTAATAAAAAAAAAAGCCACATACACCCAGAGAGAGGGATATGAAATGTGGACCACAACATAACATTTCCATGCTCTCTATTGATGTTTGTTTGCATTGTGTTTTCTTTCTCAGATATTTTTTTCTTATAGATACGATTTTTCTTGCACAACAAGATAAGTGTGGAAATATGGATACATATATTTGATTTGTCAAGTATTTAACACAATTAACATGTAGTGTTAATCTAGGGATCTAGGGAAGGGGTGGGGACTAGGGGGGAATTTGTAATGGAAAACTTTGTAAAGGTCAATGTTGAAGAATTACCCATACATATGTTTTGCAAATAAAAAGCTTTAATAAAGAAAAAAAGTGAAAAAAAGAGATTAAAAAAGTCTATTACAATAAAACATCCACATTTTTGAAGGGCATCAATTCTTGAAGAATTCTGACAATGCTCTTCACAGGAACAATTCAGGGCAATTAATTCAATAAGTGCATTAGTGTGTGAAATGGATGAATAAAATGGTGATCCCAATTTATTATCCAGTGATTAGCTGTCACTACAACCAAAATCTGAACAGGAAACAAATCTACTCCAAAGAACAATGTGGTAGAATAGCTTTTGAGATAGTGCACCTGGGTTCTTGCCTTTGACACTTAGAGCGTGATTTCTTGGGCAAGCTGCTTAATATCTCTGAACTCATTTTCCTCATCTATAAAATAAGTAGGTCAAACTAGATGCTCTCTAGGGTTTCCCTCAGTGCTTACCTTAATTCTAGGATCATGTAAATTGTCAATTTGAACATATGAATAGATAAACAGTCTAATAAATGTGAAAGCCTTTTAAAAAATATCTAGCATAGTCAAAGGAAAGAAAACATTCAGTTCTTTAAGGATGTAGCTATCATATGTGAAGATACTCTGTCCTACCAATGCTGATATGATTCTATCACATCTTAGTAATGTTCTATGTGAGTTGTTCTGATAAGAGGATTCTACATCTCTCAAAATCACAGGATTTAAGGCTAGAAGGAACCTTAAAGTTCACCTAGATCTTTATTTTATAGGTGAGGCAACTCCGGTTTGCTGGAAGTCAAATAACTGGTCAATGGCAGAGCCATGAGCTGAGCTCTCTGATTCAAAATTGTGCCTTCTTAGTTGGGCCATCTCTCTCATAACAAGCATCACTATCCTTAGCAAGGCAGATCATAAGGAGATAGACTCACAGTTAAGTCAATTACTAACTCCATAATTCAAGCCTTTTCAGCTTGAACTCTATTATCACTTCCTTTGGAAACTCAGGGTCACCTACTAGTCATGATAAGGTATCAGAGGGGGATTTTAACAGAGAAAAACTGTAAACACAAAAGTAAATTTGTGAATCATATTAGCTTTATCTTGTTTTTTTCAGATCTAGTAATGGGCACTTTATTTTAGTACATTTAAAGGGAGCAAAAGAAAGCTTAGCATTTTGTGATGCTTTTAAGATCCTCAAAGCCTGCTCCCAATATTAATTAATCAGTCCCATAATGAAATCTGCCCACATATCTTTGACAGAGAGCAGACTAAATGACATGCCTTCTATTTGGTGAGTGGTACTTATTAACATGCTGGGTGGAATGCTAAAAGATGGAAATCTATTTGTGATTTGTCTTTCCAATCCCTTTCTGATTTACTGGATTAATTCCCGACCCTGTCATCATCTAGTTTTTAAAGCTATGTAGCTTAAACTGGCATGAATTCAAAGAAATGCTTCTGAAAAATGAATAGGTACCAGAGATAATAAAATTAGATGTCAGTGCATTAAACCTTTTTTCCCCATGGCTGGTCATCACAAAATATCATAGAATCTGTCATAATAAAGGGCAAACTGTTATAAATAGGCTGATGAGGCATGAAAGATCATATGTGATTTATTTCCTGCCATTCAACAAAATGGGTTGGTTGTTCACTTGAAGACACACAACTTTTGGTTATTATGGACTGGTGAATATCCCATTCCTTTTATCGTGGAAACAGACATGTACTCCAGAACAGGAGAGCTACAAATAAGGGGAGTCTATATTACAGAATGAAAACAAATCAATTTAATTCAACAAGGATCCCCCTCCATTGTTCATTGTGTGCAAAGCCCTGTGCTTAGTGATGACCAAAAACCTTCCTAAGAGATGAGACTTTCCATGTGGATGTCCAAAGCAGCCTATTTTTTGCCAGATTAAAAGCCTCCCTAAATTATTCATACCTCCTGAAACTTAATATTTGAGGAACAGACACTATATTTCATAGAATAGAAGAAACATTAGTGCTGAAAAACAACAAAAATTGAAGTTGTCAATAATCCATGATCAATTTTTAAAATGTAATGATAGAACTTGAGAGTTGGAAACAACTTTGGTATTTGTTTAGTTCACCCTTTTTTGTCTTAGAGAAGAGCCAACTGAGACTCACAAAAGAGAAAATATTTGGCCAGTCCTTTAGCTAGTTAGACGCTGAACTTGAACTAGAATCTAGATTTACTAATTTAGTAGTATTTGATACTCTTCTCCTTCCCTCATGCTCCTGCAAATACATGCTATAGCTACCTAGAAAATTCATTAAAATTATAGTTTGAGGAAGGAAGGACAGAGGAGAGGGGGAATAAGGAAGTAGATGAAAACTGTTGGTCGTTTAAACCAATCAGAATGTACTTGCACTCTCTTATTCACCTTTTACAATGCTGATAAAAGCCTTGAATAATTTTGTTCAAACTTGTATAGCTCTTTGTGACCACATTTGGAGTTGGACCCTTTCTAGTTCATTTTATAGTTAATGAAATTGAGGCAAACAGGATTAAGTGATGACCCATAGTCACACAACTAGGGTCTGAAACTGAATTTGAACTCAGATTTTTCTGACTTTAGGCACTGTGCCACCTTAGAGAGATTAGGTATGTATAAACTTCACTTGACTTAGTGAGAAGCCTTAATAAAGGCATTAATTGGTTAAATGCTAATACCATCTCTTCCATTAAAAGTATGGGATCTCTGACACTGGTACATGTCTTTACATAGATGTGTGAAAATTGTGTTCCTTTCTCAGCTGTTTATTTAAGATTTGAAAGAAAGATTTCAGTTTCCTTTAAGTGTGTGTGTGTGTGTGTGTGTGTGTTTGTATGTTTGTGTATGTATATATGTATTTATCCTGCAGTGCTACAGTATCTACTCTGAAGCTGGAGACAAATAACTAGCTGCAGCTGTTGGATTGCTGTTGTGGGCATTTGGACACTTTAAAGATACATTAAATTTCTGCAACACCTGTAGTCAAACAAGTGATATAAATCAGGCAAGATTTCAGTTATTACATGGTGATGTGAGGGAGTTGGCTGCATTTAACAAAAAACAGATTAAATTCTCAATACATTGCAAAGGATTTACTTGGCAATGCAATGTTTTATTTTTTCTCAAAATTAATTCACCACCTGCCTTCTTGAGATCACTTCTCTAGGCTAGAAATACACTTAGTAAAAACCTATAAAGAAAATGGCTATATTCTTGATCTTTCCAATGACATATCCTAACAGGTCCTCCTCCACCTTCCTAGTTTTCTGCCTTATTTGCAGATAAACCATTAGTGAGACAGAAATGTCAAGAAATTATTAAACTACTCAGCCTTGATTCATATAGCATTTGAGAAAGCAGCTCTGTAAGGGGATTGATTCACAAAAATATTTTAGAGGTAGAATCATAGATTGACAAACTATCTCAGAAAGAAGTGACCTCATAACATATCCTAAAAGAAAGAAACTTTGAATTGACCATGAATAGTAACTAAATTTTATTAAGAAAGAATGGAAACCCAGAAAATATTCAATCAAGGATATAGATAGAGATTTCCATATGTGTATTTATATATATATGCATATATATATGTATTTCCACATATATTTCTATACTTAAATGTATATATGTCCTTACATATATTCCTAATATATCTATACATGTTTTATATGTGTTTATATGCTCATATATTTCTCTCCTAGCCATTGTGTTAAGCCATTTAAGTAATTAAGTAACTCTCAAGCCCAACTAGTGGTTTTTATACTAGTCCATTATATAACTTCCCTTTTGGAAAGGAATGGAAACAAGAATTCAGAGATGGATTTACACAGCATTCATCTAAGCTTAAAGCCATTCTTAGTAAAATGATTTTGAGATTTTGTTTATGTCAATGTAGTCATTGGTGGGGAGGAAATGCTACTGTTGGAGATAACATAACACACCTAAAGTTCTCCTTTCCTTTTTTGAGCTAAAGGAGTTTCAAGTTCATAACATTATATATTTTATGATGAAAGGGATTTTGTTATAGGCCATTTATTCCAAATCCATTTTATATAGGACAATTCTAAGAAACAGAGAGAAAGGTCACCCAGATCTAATGGCAGGATCAGAATTCAAATCCAGATCTTTAATTCTGAATCCAGCCCTCTTTGCACTATAGCAGACCAAAAAAAGTCTCCAGCTAGTTTCTAAATTGGAACAGCTGAGATGGACATGGAACTTTAAGGTTTGCAAAGTGCTTGGTAGAGGTGATCTCATTTTATCTTCACAATACTGCTTCAAGCAGCTGTTATTATTTTCCCCGTTTTATAGATAAAATAACCTGAGATTTAGAAAGATTAAATTTTGCATAGGTTCAAGCAGCAGGCAGTTTTTGGGACTCTAAACCAGAGTTCTTGCCACCCTGCTTCTTAACCAATTATCCTGGATCCTGAGATATATAATCCCAAAGTCAATAGACCCTGTTTCATTTTCTCTTGCTCTAGAATGAGAGCTGATGTTGAATTCTTAAGATTTTTTTTTTAATGACCATGTAGACATTTACTAGGATTTATGCACTAAGAATTGCTGTTGATTTCTTCTCTAGTGCTACTGGGCATTCTCCTTCACAGTCAAATGTGAGAAATTGCTTCTTTCCACCTGCAGGGCCTGGCTCTGTTTGACCCAGATGGGCTCCAATCCTGAAAATCCCAAGAGAAAAAGCAGAAAATTCTTCAATCATGCATAGCAATGATTTCAATTTTTTTCTTTTGTAACCTTAGTGCTTAGTACAGTGCCAAGACTGTCAATGTTTGTTGATTGAATGGAACTCCTTACTCCTTCTAATTTCAGTTCAAGTAAAAACTTTTATGGGAGTCTTTCCTCTTCTTCCTCCTCCCCTATACCTACCCACCAAAAAATTACTTTATATTCCTTTTCCTAGAGCAAGGCTGGCCTGGACTTATTTCTGGCTCATTCTGGATGTATGACTCTCATCACTTAACCTCTGATGATCTGGGCTATGTTTTGCATGTTGCAAAAAGAAAGCTGATCTGTACTGATAGAGGAAGATTCTCATGAAAACTCCATATTCCCATGAAATTGCAAATTGAATTCATATATCTAAAATCATGTACATGAAATACATTTACATTTATACATATGCACATATATATATGTACACAGACATACACATATATTTGTACATGTCTCTTTTGTAGAATGTAAGGTCCCTGAGGGCAGTCACTGTTTAATTTTTGCCCTTGTAACTTTAGTGCCTACCACAACATCAAGCATGGCATTGGTACTTCATGTATGCTTATGGGTTGATTGATTAAGTCTCCATGAACGCAGTGTGTAACATTCATTATTGGCTCTAAAATTCCTTCAAGCTCATTGACTTCCAACTATTTGGCTTGTATTTTGGATGACTCTTCTTTAGGATGATTCCTATGCATTATATTCTCAGGTGGAGCACATCACTGTGGTTTCCCATGTATGTGCCCAATTCTCTTCGTGGCTATGTTTTCACTCTACTGCTAGATCTGGTCTTGCTGGACTTTCCAGGCATTAATTCATAGCAGTTCCCAGTCAAGTCCAGGCATCTTTAGTTTCATACCAATCTGTATAATTTTATCAGCTTGATTAGTACCTTGGGAAATTGTACATTTTTTTTTCTTTTTTCCCTTTCTGCTATCTGAATATATGTCATAGAATTACAGATGAAAAAGCTCTTACATTTCATCCCAACCTCATCATTATACTGAGGAAGAATCCTTGATCTACATCAGGAAAGTGACTTATTTAAGTCCTTCTGGTATTAAATAGGATGGGTTGAGTTAAATCAATAACTTCTTACTCCAAATGTAGTCTCTTTCCATTTTACTTTGCTTCCTACTACATGGCACCAATAATAATAGCTAGAATTGATATAGTACTTTAAAGTTCACAAAGTTTTTTTACATAAATATGATCCTCATGAGATTCTTGCGAAAAACCTCAATTAAGATGAAGAGAATCAAATCCAGAAAGTTTAAGTACCTTGGCCAGAGTCACATACCTAATAAGTGTCTGAGTCAGGATTCTGGCTCAGATTTCTGACTCTAGATCAGATACCCTCTCCATTATACCACTCAGTCACTCCAGCATGTAGAGTAAATAGTCCAGTAAAATGCACACCATTTTCCAATCAAAAACTTAGGTTCAAGTCTGATTTAAACTGAGTGACTTTGAACAAGCAACTTTCTAGGACTGAATGCCCTCATCTATAAGTGATCTTTAAGGTCTCTTCCAGCTTTAAATCCTAGGAGCTGTAATAAGCATCTGACCTACCTTCCAGGATTGTTGTGAGGAAAGTGATTTGTAAACCATAACGGCCTATATAAAAGTGAGTTATGACTTTATGAAGGGTACACACCATCAGCGAGGTCATGGCCCAGGATAGAGCATAAAAGAGCTCATGGCTCTGGTTTCTGGCATGCATACAGCTACCTTTCCTTTGTTCCTATGTGAGACTTATAATTACAAGCCCTTCCAAGTTAAGGTGACAGTCCAGTGCTATTTGCAGTTAGGCTATGTCAGAGAGACTATAGTTATTGGACAAGACTATCTTTTTTCTCTCTGATGGTACTGAGTATAGAGAAAAAAATCACACAACCCCAAATTTAGAGTTGGGAGAGATCTCAGAGACCATGAAGTTCAATCTTCTAATCTTAAAGATAAGGAAAGCAAGATTAAAAGAGATTTAAACAGCTTGTCCATAGGTATATATCTAGTAAATGTGAGAGGCAAGATTTGTACTCATGTCTTACAGACTACAGACACAGTACTCTATGAGAAGACCATACAATAGAAAGGAAAAAGTATAGCCTGTACATGGAATAAGAATCAAACTTTGTTGTTGCTATTCAGTCATTTTCAGACATATCTGGTTCTCTGTTAATCCCATTTGGGATTTTCTTTTCAAGGGACTTATTTTGTGTCACAAGAAAGCAAGAGACAGCAGTATGATTTAATTCAAAGAGCAGTGGCTTATGAAGCAAGGGATATATGTCACTAATGGACTGTGTGATCTTGATCTTAAACTCTAAGTCTTAGTGTCTTCATTTGATAAGAATGAACAGTAGTACTCTCACTGGCTGCTTCATGGGGCTGTTGCAAGAATCAAATAATACCACGTCTTCAAAGCCTTTTTTGAATATTGAGACTTTAGCTACTACTAAATTATCTTTGACATATTTCCAAAGTCAACAGGTTTCCTATGAGAGATTTCAGATTT
>JAJPUD010025328.1:4511-17718 GCA_023553655.1 Myrmecobius fasciatus | reverse complement strand
AAAAAAATAAATATATAAATAAATTTTTATTACGGTGGTAAAAAAAAGAATAGACAATGAGGAGATAAAACTATTACTCTTTGCAGATGATATAATGGAGAGAACCCTAGAGAATCATCCAAAAGCCTCTTTGAAACAACAGCTTTAGCAAAGTTGAAGGATATAAAATATACTCACAATTCATAAGCATTTTCATTTTACTTACAAAGTCCATCATGAAAAGAAAAATAAATTCCATTTAAAATAAATATAGATAAAATAAAATACTTGGTTGTCTACTTACCAAGACAAACCCAGTAACTATATGAGCATAATTACATAACTATTTTTGCACAAAGTCAGATCTAAACAATTGAAAAATATCTTATGCTCATGGGTAGGTCAAACTAATACAAAAATGATATTTCTACCTAAATTGGTCTACTTATTCAGTGCCAAACTACCAAGAAATTATTTTATAGAATCAGAAAAAAATAATTCATCTGGAAGCAAAAAGGTCAAGAATATCAACAGAATTAATGAAAAAAAAATGCAAATGGCTATGACCTAACAGTACCAGAGCTAATACTTTATTATAAAGCAGCAGTAATCAAAAACACATGTTTACTGGCTAAGAAATAGGGTGGTAGATCAGTGGAATAGATTAGATACACATAACACAATAAGACTATATCTAATATTTGATAAACCCCAAAACAATTTCTGGAATCAAAAAAATCACTTTCACAAAAATTGTTTGGAAACCTGAAAAATGTGTCAGAAACTTGGCATAGACCTAAATTTTACACCCCAGACAAAAATTAAAAATAGGTACATGATTTGCATTTAAAGGGTGATACTATAAACATATTAAGAGAACAACAGATAGTTTATCAGATGTTTGGAGAAGTGATATATTTATGATCAAAGAACTAGAAAACATTATGAAATGCAAAATGGACAGCTTTGTTTTGTATAAACAAAGCCAACACAGCCAAGATTATATGAGAAGAAATCTGAGAAACAATTTTTGCAGCCAGTGTTTCTGATAGTCTCATTTCTAAAATCTATAAAGAGACTGTGTCAAATTTACAATACAAATCATTCCCCAAATTATAAATGATGAAAGGATATTAATAGACAATTTTCAGATGAAATTAAAGCCATCTATAATCATATGAAAAAAATGTCCCAAACCACTACTGATTAGAGAAATATAAGTTAAAACAACTCTGAAGTATCACTTCACACTTCTCAGATTGGCTAAGATAGCAGAAAAAGATAAGTGTTGGAGGTGATGCAGGAAAAACTGGGACACTAATGTATTGTTGGTAAAATTGTGAAATGATCCAACTATTCTGAAGAGCAATTTGGAAAAATACCCAAAGGGCTTTATAAAAGTTTGCATAATCTTTGATTCAGCATTGCCACTTCTGGAACATATCCCAAAGAAATCATAGAGGGAAAAGGACCCACATATTCAAATATGTTTGTAGCATTTTTGTGAGGGCAAGGATTTTAAGATTAGAGGATACTCAATTGGGGAGTAGCTGAATAAGCTATAGTATATGAATGCAAATGTATATTTAATTGTGCTATGAGAAATTATGAAGGGGATTGTTTTAGAAAAGTGTATGAAGACCCCTATTAATAGAAAATAAAGTGAGCAGAAATAGGATCACAATTTACATAGTAATATAAGATGATTAACTCTATCACAACTCAATAACCAAGAAAATTCCAAAGGATTTATAATGAAACATATTATTAACCTTCAGATAAAGAATTGATGGATTCAGAATGTAAATTATATTTTCTCCAATTTCTTTTCCTTTTTTTTCTTAGAACTTGGCTAATTCAGAAATTAGCCAAACAATATGTATCAATATGATACATTATTATCCCTCAGTTTTATTTCCCTTTACTCAAGGTAAAATGAAAGATTTAGAGAATCATTTTCAATATTGGGAACCAATTCAATCTCTTTGGTTAGTCTATATGCCCACTGATGTAAGAATAGTCTCATAAATCCTCATGAGCTCTCTGCTCTTTTTTCTTGTGAGCATCAAGTTTTATTTAATCATGGCTAATTTTTTTTTTAATTTCACTAAAGAGAATATTTGAAACTTCTTTCCAGGCAGCTATAACTTTATTCTCCCAATTAAAAAGAAATTGTTAAATAAGAAAAAAAATAGAATAGGAAAAATAAAGAAAAGGAAAATAAAAACAAACAAAAAACAAACAAAAAAAGCAGAACATTGCCCTGTGCCCGGCAGAATATCAGAGAGGATTCAAAATGTATAACAATACATTTCCATTTGAATAGTGTATAGGAGAATACTAATTTTGTTTATAGAGTTTGTTTCTTGTTCTTCATTCCCAAATAGAACCAAAATGACATCACTGTGCTAGGGTCAAGGTAATATATTTGCTGGTGGCTGATCAGACCAATACGATCTCAGAATGCTCTGCCACAGGTGGGATAGAGATAGTCCCCATGAAAATTTGGGTGGATTCTCTGCACATTTCATGTTTCCTCTGAGCTAATTCAATTCTACTTTGCTCATACTTCACAGCACCTTCTCCAATGAGGGCACACCATGTTGGGCGGTCCCAGGCCAATGTATCTCATGTTGTTCAATCAATTCTAAGTTCTTAAAAGAGACCTTGAGAGTGTCCTTGTATCACTTTTTGCAATCACCTGTCAAATGCTTATCCGGTGTGAGTTCTCCATAAAATAGTCTTTTGGGCAAATGCACATTTGGCATTCCAACAATGCAGCCAGTCCAATAGCATTGTGCTCTCTTCAGTAGAGTTTGAATGCTCTGCAGTTTAAGTTGGAGAAAGGCCCTGAGTGTCTGTACCTTACCCTGCCAGGTGAATTTCAGAATCTTCCTAAGACAATCCAAATGGAAGTGATTCAATTTACTGTTCAGGTTTCTCAGGCAGACAGTCAATAAAGAAGTCAGCACAAGGGCTCTGTTTGATCACGAGGCTAATAACCTTTCCCCTCTCACACTGTCCTTCATAGCCTCCCAAATACTGAGCTAGGTCTGGAATACATGCCTCAACTTCATTATCAAATCATAATGTGAAGGTAAATGAACTTATTCATAGCTCTCAAAACTTCTCCATTTGCTGCATGGCTAGTTCCATGTATGTACAGTGTGGTGCTGGCTAACTGAACACCTGCCTTTTCTTGATATTAATTTTTATGCCAAAATCAGCATAAGCAGCACAAGCTGTAAGTGATGGAATGGACTGTTTATTCAGTCTCTGTCGATATTTTGTGACTCAGTTTGGGGGTTTCTTGGTAAAAATACTGAAGTGGTTTTACCATTTCCTTCTCCAATTCATTTGACACATGATGAAACTGAGGTTTGATGAGGCAAAAATTAGGCAAATAGGGTTAATTGACTCACCAGGCGGTCACATTGCTCAACTCTTCTTAAACTGAATTAAACTGGGGAGTTGTATAACAGTGTGAGGGTGTTGAAAAATTAATCAATGGTAAAAATTTTCTGAAAGACCAAAAATTAATTCAAAATTAAATGTGTAATGAATTTGAGGTGCTTCTGGTAGCGCTTGCCTATGCTATATGGGAGGAATTCACTACAACCTTGGTTCTGAAGCCATAGCATGTGCCCTTTACAGGGCCCATGCAAGAACGCTGCCAGAAACAGCTTGGCTCAGACTTGAGACTTGAGGGTCAAATAAAGACTTCTCTGGAAGAAAGAGTCGTGAGTGGAAAAAGTTTAAGAAGCCTTGACATAGCTAATTAAGTGTCTCAGGTACTATTTTAATTTAGGAAAATGAATCTACTTGACTCCAAGCCTGACACTAACCATTATGTCATCTAGCTGCCCCAGAAAGTATATTACTTCAGGGCAGGGAATCAGGAGGAAGGAAGCATGGAATTTAAAGGGAGAAAAAAAGGAACATAGAAGGAACAACAAAAAAGAAGAAAAGAGACAATTCTTCCCCTGCTCCCCCCAAAGCTATACATTCACCTCATTTCAAAAGCATACCTAGCAACATGCTTTGTCCTAGGGAATACAGTGAGTCAGTGAGAGAATCAGAAGTAGAATTCAAGTTTCCTTTGACACATTGACTTAGTATGAAGTTATTTGAAACTTAGTGCTAGGAATCCTAGCTGAATATGTAAGTAATCTGTTGAAGCATTGGGAGTGACCTGAATGTCAGGAAAGTGGCTTCAAATTCCTTTCTAATCCTTAGCAACTATGTGTCATTAACAAATCAATTCATTGCTTTCTTCAAGTATCCTGGTATTTGGGAGATATTCTACAATTTATGAAATTATGTTATTTGACTACCAGTTCAGAAAACTTTTTTAATCCCACAAATACTTTGGCTAACATGGCAATTACATTTTCTTTTGTCTCAGAACTACCTAATGGTCACAGCAGCGCTACCAAATAGCTGTTCTAAGTTCCATATCTGTAGTCTCCTCAGTATTATATTACATATTAAATATTATAATTATTACTATATTAAAATTAACTCACAAAGTTTTAACATTTTAAAAAGCCCATCTTTTTGTGAGTGTTTTGAGATGCACTTATTTACACAGCAATACATAGAAGCAATTTATGAATATTCATATGTTGAAGTGCCAGCTAAAAAGATTTTACTGATAGGCTTCTGTGATCAGAAAATGTTTAAGAGAACTGCTTTATATCATTGCCAAAATAATCTTTCTTGAATATCAATCTGCCTATTGCCTCCTGAGTAATATGGAAATGTCTTTCCTTGAAATTCAAAGCCTTCCCAAATCTCTAGCCACCCTATATTCCAATCTTACTGTTGGAGATCAAAGGGAACTCCAAAAAATGCTGGGGCTACCTCTCCAAATCAAGGGGCAAAGTTTATTATAATTGTGATGCCATCTAAAGTGGACTAAATTCCAAAAGAAGTTAACAAGGAACCAAAAGCAAGAAGGAAAATTTATAGAGAAAAGTAAGAGAGAAGTGCCCCTGGAATGCAAATTTTATGGCTTAGAAGTGGAATTGAGAATGGTCTAGTTCTACTTTGAGTGTAGGTACAGTATCCATAGTTCCCTGGGCAGAGCTCATAGTGGGAACCTTCCAGAGGAGAGTTTTAGGCTTGAAACATCTCTAAGTCAAGTGGAGGGAAACCAATTTTGTTCTGCACCTGCATTAATTTTAAGTACATGATTATTGCTGCTCATTAGTTTGAGAAACCCTGTTATCACTGACCATCAAACTGGTATCTGACAATCCACAATCTTTTGGGTTCAGCATCCATATAATGTAAACTAAGCTGAGATAGATAGCCTAAGGGAAGAAACACATCAGGCCTAACTCCATTATTACTAAGGTCAAGTAGTCTTGGGGATATTTCTAAAGACTGCAAAACACCCTTATCTCAGACTCTTCTCTTCCCAATCAAAATGGATTTTGTCCTCCACTTGGGCACTGCATTTTTCTGTCTCTACACCTTGCTCACTTTGTTATTTAGAGTTCCTTGAAAATCTCCAACTACTATTTTGGGGAGAAGCACTGTTTTAGATTCTTCTTTCCAAGAATGGGGAAAAAATGTTTTTGGAAATTGTGTCCTGAAACTTAATATTTTAGGACAAATATTGATAGCTATTGCTGTTCTAAACTCTGTTCTTCTCTAAAGATTAGAAAAGTCAAATCATTCCTAGCCTTATCCTTATCTAAAGGACCACAACTACATATACAAGTCACATGAAAGTATAAAGAAAGGTATGTATTTTGAAATTTTCAGCACTAGAAAATCAAATGAAACAAGAATGTTTGATTTGGAAGGAATCAATGACCCTGTTTTTAATTTTTCTCTCCTTCAGGAAGGATATATTTATGAAATGAAGTGAATGGAAGTGATAAGCTCTGCATTAAAGCTTTTTGAAAAGTAATCTCAAGCAGAAACTACTTTTTTATATTAGAGTTCCATGCAGAATGATGGTGATTGGTAAATTAAAATGTATCAAAAAGCCATGCCATATGGGCTTTCTAGTTACAGACTGCTGCTCTTTTGGGGGTACTCCTGCCAGCCAAGAAGTTCAGCTGCATTTTAAGTATATGTTCTGCTGGGCCACTGCTATGAAAAAGAAAAAAAAAACAAAACTGTTTCATGTTATACTAGTTTATAGTCACAAGAATTCTAAGGAGACAGAAGATCTCCTATCTTCCAATTGTTTGTTGTTGTTGTTGTTGTTTTTAATTAAAGTTAAAACCCCTGAAAATCATCAGTTATTTGGTACTCGATGTACCAAAATAAATTCTTATTTCTTTTTTTTCCTCAGATCAAATTAAAATTGTATCAAAATATAACAATATTACCAGTGGTCATACAAAGAAGGCAAATTGATCCATTTTTTCCCCTGAAAGTCTTGTTTTACCTTTGTTTCAGTGTTTTACATTTGTGCCAAATTCCTGCATATTTTTGGATATATAATGCCTGGCTCCAAGTGCTTAATAAATGCTTGTTGAATTGATACCGTTATTGGTAATATTTGATGCAATTATTTTTTCCTCTACCATTGCTTTTCTGTTTCTACCTTATTGATTTTTCTTTCAAAAGGCTTTGAATTTTATTCAAAACTTTATTTTAAATTTTATAATCTTATCTGCCCCTTAGGATTAAGTTCTTCCTTAGTCATATTTCTAAAAGATATACTATCTTGTTCCCTTTTAAACTTCTTTTTTCCTGACATATGCTTTTACATTCAGATTAAGTATCCATTTAGAACTTATTATGGAATATGTTGTAATATGTCCAGTGAAATCTATTTTCTGCCAAATTGTCTTCTAATTTTTCTAGATCTTGTCAAGAAGGAGTTCTTCCCTGAGAAGTGTATGCTCTTAGGCTTATTTATTTTCTTTTTTATTTCTTTAAAATTTTTATTTATTTTTCAAAAAAGAAATATAAAAAACAAAACAAAACAAAGCAGAATATTGTCACATTCCAAGCAGAATGTCAGGAAGGATTCAAAAGTATAACAATGAATTTCCAATTCAAGAAAGGACATAAAATAGTAAATGAGATTACATTCGTGTCCATCTTTTCTTGTTCTTCTGTTCTCTGCTGTGTCCTTTTTTTTGTTTTGTTCTTCTTTTCCACATTAATTTCCCCACCTCCCCCAAGCAGGCTATAGTTAAGTGCAGCTATATTTAATAGATATATACATACATATGCACACATACATACATACATACACATGTGTACACATGCGCCTGCACACACATATACCCACATATATAGAACGATATGCATACAGATTACATATATTCAGACACACACATGTGTGTATAAATACACATATACATATTTAGCCATATGTAAACATCATTCTGAAACAATATTAGTATGGCTGGTATATAAAGTAAATTTCTCTCTTGATTGAATCTTCAAGCTTGACTGTGTCTAAGATCAATGACTACTAGCTCTACATTTTTTTCTAATAAATTAGACACTATGATCTATGTTTTAGTAATTATATACATCTCTTTTTTTCCTTCGCTGTTAAGTCTTTTACTTTAATTTTGCTCCTTAACTTACCTTACTATTATCTAATCTCTCCCCACTCATGGATCCCTCTGTATTTTCCCAGCCTCTTTTGCATAACCCTCAGCCTGTACTTCCTCCCCCCTTATTTCTTTATAAATTTTGAATTTTGGAAGGTGTATACCCTTCATGGGATATATATATATTTAATGCTACCCATTTGTCCCATTCCCTATATGAGTAGGTATTCAGAACTACAAACCATCTTTCCCTATTGTAATGCCTCTGTATTCTTTCTCTGCAACTTATTTGAATAAATCTTTCTTTTGAGCTACCCAATTCCTGATGTCAATCCAGGTAGAAAACACAAACAATTTGTCCAGGTTAAGTTCCTTAAAATTGATCTTAGATATTGGCTCTTACATGTTAAATTTTCTACTGAGTTTTGATTTGGTTGATAGAAAGTCCTGAAAATCTGCAAGTTCATTAAATGACCTTTTTTTTTCCCACTGAATATTATAGATAATTTTACTGGATGTGAAATTCTTACCCACAGGACTAATTCTTTTGATTGTCAGAATGCTTACAGGACCTGCGGTCTTTTATTGTGACATATAATTCTAATTGTAGTTCCAACAGATTTGAATTGTTTTGTTGTTGTTTTGTTTATTGTAAAATTTTCTCTTTGATTTTGGGGTTTCAAAATTTGGCAATAATATTCCTATGTGTTATCTACAAATGATCTGTTTGAGTTGGTTATCAGTGGGGTTTTTTATTTCCACTTTTCCCTCATGATTTATCACTTCAAGACATTTTTCTTAAATTATTTCTTGCATTATTGTGCAAGGTTATTTTTTTGGTTGCAGCTTTCAGGTAGTTCAATTATTCTTATATTTTCTCTTCTTGATCTGTTGTCTAGATCTGTTGTTTTTCTTATATTTCATATTCTGTTCTATTTTTTCCTTCTTTACATTTGGGTCCCATATATATACATATATATGTATATGTATATATATATATATATATATATATTTTATATATATATAATGTATAAATCTTAATCTTTGATAGAATCACTTAATTCTTTAAATGCTCTTTTGAGCCATTTTGGAACTTCTTGGGATTGTTTTGTTAACTTTTCAGGGGGGTTAGAATTTATTGTGATATTTGCACATGCTTCAGTTTAGTTGGTTTTCTTTGTTCTTGAATTAATTATGCATTGTGGTGGATCTTCTTCAAATACTGATTAATTTCTCAGGTAGCTTTTATTTGTCTTTATTAATCACTCTGCTGATATTTCTATGCTTCCTTTACTGAAAAAAATGTATATATGTATATATATATGTATATATATATATATATAATTTTTTAATTGCTATTCCATTCTTTTCAAAAAGTTCCAGGACTGTTTTGTAACCCATATAGTTTACTGCCTATTTTATCTCAAACTACCATGATTGAAAGTGTTTTGTTTATTTGAGAAAATGAAGGTGATGAATGAGATATTGTTTGAGCAGTTTCTAATTAGTTGCTATAGTAGGGCCTGTCCTCCACCTTTATCTGTTCCATTCTTTTAGATTCCACCATCCTCCCTGCAACTGCCTTTTTTTAGATTAAACTGGCCCACATCCCTGCCTCCACCTCCCATTCTATTTCCCTTCTTCCATCTCACCCCCAGCCATAGTGGTTGTAAAGGAGGGAGAAAAGTCTTTTATTACACTGCTGAAAAGAGTGCTTCCTTTGCACTTAGTACTCTTCTCCATCTAGAACAGCTAAGTGGTACAGTAAGAAAGGATACCCGGCCAGGAGTCAGGAAGGCTCACGTTCTTGAGTTAAAATTAAATTAGAAGCTTAGTGACCCTGGACAAGTCATTTTACCTCATTTGCCACAATTTCCTTATTTAGAGAAGAAAATGGAAACCAGTACAATATTTGCCATGAAATCCTAAATGGGGTCACAAAAAACCAGACATAACTGGACCATTCTTTCATTTACCTTTCACACTTTCTACACTTGTTTCCTCTATTTTATAATAAATAATGACATTAATTGCTGAATTCCTGCTTTTCCTTTCCTACTTTCTTATGTCCTAGTCCCATACTGCTCCCCTGGACCCTTTTGACCTCTTTTTAGGTCTGAGTCCTGGATCCCATTCACAATTATCAGTCTATCCTTGTACAGAACCAAAGTGTTAACTATGAATGTCCCAACCTTCTAAAACTATGCTGGCTATACAGATGAGGCCTTAGGCCAGGAGGGATCTGAGGGAGAATCAAAGCCATCAGAGGGAATATTTAAAAGTAATAGAGCTTTTACCTATACAATGGATCAGGAACTTTTTGCCCTTTTTGCAAAGGAATTAACTCTGAATGTCTAAAGTTCTTTGTAGTCAAGGCTATAAAGATGTGGAGAATTCAACCTGGCCTACATTGTGAGATATATAGCAATAGAGGAGGTCATGGATGAAAATTCCAAGGGGATATGGACTGGTGAGCTAATATTGACTTATTATTTTCTATATTAATTATGTTATCTTTTTTTCCCGAAATTTTTAACTTCTTGCTAGTACTGATTTTTTTTTTTTATCGGGTCTCTATTTTTTAATTATTTAATACAGATAGAGGAGAGATATTCCTTGATCACATCTATTTTTTTCCACCATATTTCCTGAATTCCCTTTACTTCGCTGTTATATGTTATTTATTGTGTTGCTCACTGTGTTATTTTTTAATAAGCTAGACCTTCTTGGGTCTTTTTTTAGACTAAAAAGCACTGGCTATTACAAGTCAAAAGGACTAAAAATGCTAACATTGCTTTATACCAATCCCCATTTTATATAATGCACTTTCTCCTTCCCTGCCATAATTTTTATTCATCAAGGGGATACTATTTGAAGGGTTGTCTCTGTACAGACAGTTTTCAAAATTGAGTTGCCCCAGGATGACTTCAAGGTCTTGCTTTGTTTCCTGAGTAAGTGAGTCATGATTATAGATTCCTTTTCTTGAGTGGAGAGAATCCCAATAGCATTGATGAGGTAGTCTAAGAAGGTGACAGTGGAAGCTGTAATTCACATTTTTCATCTTTTACTCCAATATCTGGCATATCAAAATGATGTAAACCTGGTTGAGGTCTTGCCCTAAGTTCATAGACATGAGCGGAATGAAAATTATTTGGTTGGAAGCTTTTATTCAACCTTCCTACCAGGTTTCTATTTCATCCTCTATTTCATCCTCATCTCCATGATCAGGACTTTTGGTACTTTGATCTCAAGAATACAGATTCATCTAAATAATGCCACATGCCTAAAGGCATGAAAATGAAGAGTCTCTCCAAAGCAATAGAAAGTTCAAGGGATAGTTATAATCCCAAATGACTGTTAAACTTAGAGAAAGTAGAATTTTATTAAGACCTTTTTCAGAGAAAGAACAGCAGGGAATTGACTGACTGCAGATAGCACTGCTTAAATGGCTTATTAATTTATGTTTGTAACTTTCACAGTCTCACCTTAACAACAGGTTTTAATAGAGACTAACTGGGCTAGTCCACTCAGTCAGTGTAATTGGTTCAAGGACAACTTTTTTGATAAGAGGAAGATTAGCATAAAATATAATATGCTATGCTTAGTATTAAGAAGACCAAAGTACAGATTTTAACCTCAGATACTTATTCATTTGTGACCTTGGTAAGATTATGTTAACTTTCCCATCTCATCATATAAGCCCCAGGGAAGCTCAAATACCCCTTGACAGGGAAGCTCTCATCCTGTCAGAATAAGACTAGCAGTACAGGCCCATAATTTACTAGTCCTTACAGCTTCAATGAGTTTGAATATCAAGTAGTTTCTAATTCCCCAGGAATCTTTCTTCTCCTCACTTGCATAAATCAGCACCAAAATCTAGGCTGAGGAGGCTCACACTTCCCTTCTCCCAGTGGAGAAGAGGCCCTACTCCACCCAAATAAGAACCCTATAAAAATCCAAGATTTAGCCTCAACCTGGCTCAGTTCATATACCAAGATTATATCCTAGGAAGTGGTCACTGTACATGTTACAGTTACTTGGAGCCACAGGTCTGAGTGCAAATTATACACCAAAGGTAGATGGACTGAAAAGGGATAGGCAGTCTTCCCACTAGAACTACTGACCTCCTTAAAAGAGGAGACAATATTTGATTCCATCTTGGCCACTAGCATACTTCTTATTTTCTTCTGGTCCCCAATGGATCTGTTTTATCATTCTGCTGATATCACTGCATTTTTTTTGGTATATTTACCCTCAATAAAGCTGGCTTTATTGTTTCAATGTTGTGAGCTCTAAAATAATGTATACATACAACATTTTTTATAACATTACTTACCAAAACATTAGACTTTCAGTTTTCAGTACATGTAATCAAACTTTGTTAATCAAAGCTTGCAAACAATATGCTTTAAGAACAAACCATCAACCTGAGTCTTAGGGGTTCCAAAAGCCATCTTTCTTAATCTCTGCCCAGTTGAACAATGAGCATCTCCCTCTGGAAGAGACAAGTACCCTACCAAGAACTTCACTGACTCACTGATGAAACTAAGAAAGATTTTATTTTACATTCTTGCAAAAATGAGTGTCTAAGCTAATAGATACATCCTTGAATCAGAAGAGCACAGCCTTTTATTTTTCTGTCCCTAAAATGCAAGTCTCTCCCCTGCTAAACCCATTGGCTGGATATTACAGAAGTTACAGCTTATATAAAGCATTTATTTCCCTTACATGAATATAAGTCACCACCCTGATTACATCTCCTGTTGGCATTCACTTTATTTGGTCACAGTTCCCCTGTGAGTGACTATACTTAAAGTCCCTCTATCTATTTTGCTTCCTTTATTCTACATCAGTCTTATTCCTAGGTTTCATTTCTTAGGTTTCAATTTCATTTATCCTATTTAAGTTTCATTTCTCTATTTTTTTTACATAACTGTGAAAACTAAAATCTCATCCTACTCTCACACTTTCAAGATAGTCAGATCATCTGACAAGGCTTAGTCAATCCAAATTTATTTGGACTGCTCGAGTCTCAAATATCTGTGGAGTAAGTAAGAAACCACTCAAGTTCAGAAACATCACTAAGTTTACAAAACAAGCTAAAGAAAAGGGAGAAACAAAAAAGTAAAAATAAAACCATCCTGATCTTGAGTTTCAGTTCAGTTTTCTGTTTCTGTCTCTCAGTCTCTCTGTTTCTGTCTTTCATTCATTCTGTCAGGCTCTTTGTCCTGTCTCTCTAGCTCTCTTGGTCTCCCTATCTAAGTTTTTCTTCCCCCCTCTCTCTAATTGTGATTATTAATTTGAATATATATACATATATATATATACATATATCTATATTCACATATATAAATGATTCAAAACTAAGAATAGTTGACATTAGATGATAGTTGAGAGCTCAAAAGTTGTTGGCAAGCATTTAGCAAAATCAAATAAAGTAAAATTTAATTGGGATATACATTAAATCATCACTTGTCTTTTAAAAAATATATATTAGGGGCAACTAGGTGGTGCAGTGGATAAAGCATTAGCCCTGAAGTTGGGAGGACCTGAGTTCAAATCTGGTCTCAGACACTTAACATTCCCTAGCTGTGTGACCCTGGGCAAGTCACTTAACCCCAACTGCCTCAGCAAAAAGCAATATATATATGTGTGTGTGTGTGTGTGTGTGTGTGTGTGTGTGTGTGTGTGTGTGT
>JAJPUD010025327.1:0-17719 GCA_023553655.1 Myrmecobius fasciatus | reverse complement strand
GTGGCTGAATAAATTATTGTATATGATTGTTATGGAATATTATTGCTGTGTAAGAAACGACCAGCAGGATGATTTCAGACCGGCCTGGAGGGACTTGCATGAACTGATGCTGAGTGAAATCAGCAGAACCAGGAGAACATTATACCCAGCAACAACAATATTACATGATGATCAATTCTGATGGACATGGCTCTCTGCAACAAAGAATTGTCTCAAACCAGTTCCAATTGTTCACTGAAGAAAACCATATACACCCAGAGAGAGGGAAATGAAATATGGACCACAACGTAACATTTTCATGATCTCTATTGACATTTGCTTGCATTCTGTTGCCTTTCTCTGATTCTTTTTTTTCTTGTAGATAGGTTTTTTCTTGCATAACTTCTCAAACATTTCAACATTATTAACACGTAGTGGACTTCCTGCCATCTAGGGGAGGGGAGGGGACTGGGGGTAAAATTTGTATTGGAAAGCTTTGTAAAGATCAATGTTGGGGAACTACCCATACATATGTTATACAAGTAAAAAGCTTTAATAAAAAAAAGAGAAAGAAAAAAACATTTTCAGTTTTCTTGTGCAGCATGATGGTTGCAGAAGTATGTGTGGAGGAATTGCACATGTTTTGCATGTATCTGATTGTTTGCTGTCTAGTAGAGGTGGGGCAGGAAGGGAGGGAGAAAAAAAAATTGGAACACAGGATTTTGTAGGGGTCAATTTTGGGGACTGCCTTTGCATGTGTTTTGAAAATAAAAAGCTATTATTAAAAAAATAATGTGACTTTGACACACACAAAAAGAAAAAAGGAGTGCTATCAGTTGAAAGAAGTGACAATTAAATGTAAGGATGATCTATAAATTGTCCTTTGCTTTAGGTGGTGTATTTGAGGGACAACTTAGTATTACTAGGTCCTAATTAATGTCAATAAAGGATCACTTTGAAGTGTTTTCATGTATTTGAAATCTCACTATTTGCAAGTTATAATTATGTAAAACATGTTAATGGGTTCCAGCCCAATGGAAATATGCAGTTCTAGTTCAAATAATGTGGTTGCTTTACAGAATTTATGATTCACACTATTACAGATCTAGCAACGATTGACAAAAGGGTATTGCAAATAAGGAATTTATTTTAATGTGTCAGGTAAAAGTGTTTTAGAATTTTATTTTCTCAGTAATCTTAACATAAAAAGCATTGGTTAATAGGAGAAAAGATTATATATAGTGCATCCTATTCTCATTTTATAGAGGAAGGCCAGAAAAGGGAAGATCACTTAATTCAATACAAGTAAAAATCAACATTTAAAGCCTGATATTCTGATATTAAAGATAATGATCTTTCTACTGAATTCATAATACAGTCTCTAGTGTAGAAATACTTCAAATATTAAACCACAAATATAATTATCCTTATTTTTTCATTTTATTGTATTTAAAATTAGAATGTCACTTCAAGTAGCACTTACTGCTCTCTAATATTCTACTACAATGCTCTGTACAAGTGATTGGCTAAGAATGAAAATGTCTAGAGAAAATACAAAACAATCTTTAACCTCATATTGATTTCACTTTAATTGGACAAAGCAAGTTTGCTTGAAACAAAGAACAATATAAATTTGAATTTTAATAAAATAAAATCAACCAAGCATAAAATTGTATCAGAAAAGGCCAAAGATGAGAAGTCATTCATCTCTTTAGACCTCAGTTTGATAACCTGTAAAGTTTCCTTGTATTTCACTAAAAACTTATGACAAAGTATCTAATGCTGTTTAAAATTCAATAACTTTTTTTTCAAAAAAAAAAGAAATTAGAATGCAATGAATTTGCTGGTACTTATAAGCAGAACTTCCTTTTCTAATGTTCATAAATTATCTCTTTAGTGGCAATACTTGAAGTTTGTCAGACTCACTGGTTTATAATTTGATGGTCTACATATATTCTTCTTAAAAAAAACATGACATTTTATCATTACCATATGACTCATCTTTCTCATAATTCCTCCCCCCCAAAAAAAAATCTCTTGATTTAGTAATTCTACATTCTAAATCTTACAAGACATATAGTTTTTCATGGGTCCAGAAACTTGAACCTAGGTAGGTTAGTTGATGGTTCCTTATCATAATTGGAGTATATAGGATATTCAGGCAATAGTCATTTCTGGTGTGAGGGTTTGCTGAGTCATTTCCAGGACTGCTCATCCAGCTTTTGTGTCCACACCTTTCAATCAGCTTCGATATCAACAGACAAGCAAAAACACTTTGAGAGTAATTGAAAGGACTCAAACTCATTGCTGATTTGGAGGGATGTCTATTCAAAACATATGAACACCCTTTTCCCTGAACTACCTACCACCAATCTGTGGAATGATCATTGAGAATATTTGGTTCTAATGACCATGAAGGAGACTAGATCAGCACTCTAAACAGTAAAGCAGAAAGCTTAAGATAACTTCTGGAAAGTCCATTTCCTCTTGGTTAAAAGGGGAGTGAAGCCCAGGGCAGACAGTTTCCAGGTAAGCCAACACTTCTTAGGGGAAACTTTATATATATATGTTAAAAACCCCCAATTAAATAGCAAATTAGAAATGCTGAAAATAAAAGTAAAAAGTAACAAAATTAAAAGAAAACTATTGAACTAATAAATAAAATGGCACTAGTTTTATGAAAAAAATAATACTAAAAAAATAAATCTTTTGTTAATTTGATTAGAAAAATAAAAAAGAAACCACATTACTAGTGTCAAAAATGAAAGTGGTGAATTCATCACCAACAAAAGGGAAATTAAAGCAATAATTAGGAGTTATTTGCCCTATTATATGTCAATAATCCAAAAATGTAAATGAAATTGGTGAATATTTTAAAATCATTAGCATTTTCTATATTTTACCAACAAATCCAATCAGTAAGAGATAGAAAAAAATTCATTTAAAATAACTCCAGGCAATATAAAATATTTTGGAATTTCATGTGCTAAGACAAATCCAGGAACCATATGAACACAATTTCAAGACACTATTCACACAAATAAAATTAGGTCCAAACAATTAGAAAAATATCAATTGCTTCTGGACAGACCAAGCTGAAATAATAAAAATGACAATTCTACCAAAATTAATTTACTCATCACACCAAATAAATAAGCAACAATTATTTTAGAGAGCTAGAAAAAAAAGATAACATTTATCTGGAAGAACAAAAGGTCAAGAATATCAAGAGAGTTAGTGAAAAACTGCAAAGCAAGATGAGCTAGCTGTATCATATGTAAAACAATTATGTTACAAACTGGCAATCATCAAAACTACTGGGTACTGGTTAAGAAATAAAAAAAAAATGGTAGATAATTGGAATAGATTAGGTACACAAAACACAACAGTAAATGATTATAGTAATCTACTGTTTGATACCCCCAAAGATTCCAGAACTCATTATATGACAAAAACTACTGACAAAATTGGAAAACAGTATAGAAGAAACTAAGCATAGAACAAATTTTACACTATAAACCAAGACAAAGTCAAACTGGGTTCATGAGCTAAACATAGAAAGTAATACCATCAGCAAATTAGGAAAGGAAGGGACAGTTTGCCTGTCAGATCTTTGGAGAAGGGAACAATTTAGGACCCAACAAGGGATGGAAAACTTTATAGAATACAAAATGAATGATTTTGATTATATTCAATTAAAAAGGTTTTTTCACATACAAAACCAATGTAGCCAAGATTGGAAGGGAAGCAGAAAGCTAGGAAACACTATTTTTTATTATTAACAATCAGTGTTTCTGATGGAGGCCTTATTTCTCAAGTGTATAAAAAAACCTATTCCAATTTATCCAAATACATGCCCTTCCCCAAGTGTTAATTGGTCAAAAGATATGAGCAAGCAGTTTTCAAAAAAAAATTGAAGCTATCTATAATCATTATAAAATGGTCTGAATCATGATTGACACAGAAATACAAATAAAAACAACTCTGAAATACCACCGCATAACTATTACATTGGTGAATATGACAGAAAAGGAAAATGTTAAATGTTGGAGAAAATGTGACAAAAAAAATTGTAACACTAATGCATTGTTGGTGATGTTATGAACTGATCCAACCATTCTGGAGAGCAATTTGGAACTATGTCCAAATAGCAATCAAACTGCAATCTGCAATAATACTACTAGGTCTGGATCCCATAGAGATCATGAAAAGGAAAAAGGACCCACATGTCCTATTTATTTATTTATTTATAGTTATAACAGGTTTTCTTTTCTTTTCTTTTTTTGTGGTGACAAACATTTGAAAATTGAGAGAATTTCCATAAATTGGGGAATGACTGAACAACTAATGGTATGTGAATGTAAGACTATTATTGTGCAATAAAAATGATGAATAGGCAAATTTCAGAAAACCCTACAAAGAATTGTAGGAACTTATGCAAAGTGAAATGAGCAGAACCAGGAAAACAAGGTACACAGTGTCAGCAACACTGTGTGATGATCAGCTGTGATAGATTAAGCTCTTCTCAGCAATGCAGTGATCCCATACAATTCCAAATGATTTATGATAGAAAATTCGACTATATCAAGACAAAGAACTATAGAATCAGGATGCAGATCAAAACACAATTTTCACTTCTTTGTCTTTGTTTTTGATTTTGTTTCTCATGGTTTTTTTTCTTTTATTCTGAGTCTTCTTTCACTACATGATTAATGTGGAAATGTGTTTAACATGATTGTACATGTATACCCTATATCAGATTGCTTGCTATCTTGGAGAAGAAGGATAGGGAGGAAGAGAGAAAAAAATGGAGTTCAAAATCTAACAGAGGTAAATATTGAAAATAATCTTAACATCTAATTAGAAATAAATACTATTAAATAAAAAATCTATTTTAACAATAGAATTCAATTTATCTTTAGCCATCTTTTCAACAACTTTCTGGTTTAATTCTGAAGCAGTCTCTCTGGTTAAGCTTGGATTATCTGCTTTGGACAGAGGCTTAAGCTGATAAAGATGCTGGAAATTCTATTTCTTCTTCAGTTAGGAAAGAGAGGATTTATCATAGTATTAGAATTGGAAGGTGGAATTTTCCATTGCAGAAATGATTTTCTAGTTTAAAATGTCATTAGGAGCAACTAAGGGACACAAAACATGCACTGACCCTCAGGAAGACCTAAGTTTAAATTGGACTTCAGATTATTACAGACTGTATGACTCTGCACAAGTCACCTAACCTGATTGCCTTAAAAAAATCTTTGGAGAGGATCAAGAGAGAAAGGGGAAAGCAATATTTGAAGAGGATAGGAACATCAAGCAAAAGCAGTGGCAGCAGATATGATAGAGGAAGGACAGTTTTCCAGAAGAGTATCTCTAAGCCTTGCAGTGGGTGGAGCTTTTTTCCCTATATTTCTGGTTTCAAAAGTGACCTAAAACTAATTTCTCAGAGATATCACTAGAAAGATGGTGAATCTTTATGTTTACTTTCCCCAGGTGACAGGTGTTAGAGTTCATCCCTATGGCTTTCTTTGCTACTTATTTTTTTTAAACTTTATTATTTATAGTTTTAACAAGGGTTTGCTAGATAAAGATTAAGACCATTTAAAAATCTATCACAATTTGAAGAGGGTTTTTGTTGTTGTTGTTTTGTTTTCTTTTTCCTAGAGAGAATGTGAGGAGAGAGGAAAACTCTATAGAAGATTTAGATTCAAGCTGCCAGTTTAGCAACCAATAGATTGCCTATGGATTTAGAATATTTTATGGATTTTATTTATAATCTATATTTTTACTTGTATTGGCATTGCAGAGAAGGGAGGTAATGAACTGGGATCTTTTCCCTACATGCCAGACTAAAGAGCTACATACTGGACTCTTGATGACAGAGGTCTTTGAGTATTCTTCCCCAATATAAAAAAAAGAGAAGGGAAAAGGGAACAGAGTCTTTAAATAAAGTACACTCACTCCCTTAGTGAGTAAAAACAGATTAGTTCATTCCTGTCATTTTCTCCAAAGAGAGTTGCCCTCCATAATGACCTCTGCTGGGCAGTAATTCTCACTGCAAATATTTTATTGCTTCATAAATCTAGATCAAAAAAGATCTCTGGAACCATCTTGTTCAATTACTCTATTTTATTTTATAGATTCAGAAACATAATTTAGTTGATTTGTCCAAGGTCAAAGAGAGTGAATGTCAAAGGTGGAACATGAAGCTAGGTCTTTTAATTCCAAAGCCTGTATATTTTCAGGTATATCACATTGTTTTTCTTGTGTTTCTCATTATAATTTCCATATTATACCTAAACTGCATTTATTGCAGTTTCTTAATCTTTTCTACATCATGAACACTTTTGGCAAGCTGATAAAGCACATAAATCCATTGTCAGAATAATTGATTTTATATGAAGAAAATAAAATAATTGTGTTACAACAGAAACTAATTATATTGAATTCATTATTAAAATATTAAAAAATAAAATTTTCAGATCTTGGGTTAAGGACCCCTGTTTTAAAGATTGTCATACTTCTTGAAAAATGTATGTCTATATTATGTCCAGATAATCCAATGAGAAGTCAACTGATTTTTCCAGGGTCTCATCATTAATATAAGTTGGAGTAGGATTTGAATCCAGATCTTGTTGACCCTGAAACCTGCTCTTTAGGCTCTCTAGCCAACATACCATGCAGTCTCTAAAAATGTAGCATGCTAATTGCTTAATTCTTCTATATTATCAAGCTTAATCTGGTCTTTTTTTATATTTCTATTTTATACTTTTTATTTATTTGATAAATGAGCAATTTACTGAGCAAAGTTATTCCTTTTTATCATTTCTTAACAGTTTGATATCCATCTTCAACTTCCTGTCTCTTCTCTAAATACTTTTTGAAATTTGCTATACTGATTTGTTTTCCTGGCATATACTTATTTATCTTTACCATTCTTACTTAACTAAATACCTTCACTTAGTCCTTCAGTCTTTTTCTTTAAATTAGTGACTAAATAAGGCCTCAATCAATATTATATTAAGCTGAAACATTCATTACCTTTGGCTTTCTGCCAATCAAGAATACAAACTGCTGTCAAAATAGTGCTACTAAAGTACAGCTCAGATTGTATCAATGTTTTGTTAAATTTTTTGTTAAAAATTTTTAAAGATTATTTTAAGGTTAAGCCTATTGCTTCCTGAATAGAATCCAATGCATGAAGTCCAAAATTCACATAATTTAAATTTTACCTTACCCTGTCTTTGTGTCATTTTCTATCTTAGAAGGTACATCTTTCTCATTGGACTTAAATTCTGACATTTAAATGGTTTCTAACTAACTGAAAAGGATTAAAAAACAAATATCTTTGGAGACATATTAATGCTTTACTGTGCATGCATTTTATTAGATTGCTTTCTTCCTAACATAATTTAAACTTTGGTTCAAAGGGGATTTCAAAGGTAGATAAACCCACAGACTGTACAGGGTAGAATTAATTTAAATAAGACTGAGGTAAGGAATAAAAAGCTCTGGGAATATGCAAAGGAAAATGAAGTCTTTGAGAATAAAGAGATTGGACAGAAGTAGCACCAAGAGTAGGAAGATTCCCAAAGATGGGACCTTCACTCTAATAGTACTCTAAGTATCTGAAAAGAAAAACTTTAAGCCTTTTAGGGGAAGTCAAGTGATACAGTGGATGGAGTGCAGGGCCTAGAGTCAGGAAGACTCATCTTCATGATTTCAAATATAGCCTCAAATGCTTACTAGCTGAATGACCTTGTAGCCCTGCTTGTGTCAAATTCCTCATCTGTAAAATGAGCTGGAAATGGAAATGGCAAGACACTCTAATTCTTTTGACAGGAAAAATCCAAATGGGTTAACAGGGAGTTATATGTGATTAACACAATTAAAAAGCAAAGTCTTTGGCCTTTTCATCTCCAAGCTGAGCATTCCTAGTTCATTCAACCATTGTCCATATAATATGATTTATAGAAGATTCATTATTCTGGATATAATGTCTTAGACTATTTTCATTTTCCAATTCCTCTTAAAATTTGTACACAGAATTCAATGTAGTTTATCCCCATCTCCATCTTTTCTCAGACATGTCTTACTTAGATAACAATTCCCAAAGGTCATAGACTATGTTGGCTTTTATAATCAGATTGGAACACTATAAATCAGGTAGAACATATTGCCAAAAGAAGATGACAAATGATTCAGCTAGCAAGAGATAAATAGACATCATTATTTGTTGTCTTTAGACTAAATTAGATAAAGGTTATCCAAACATCTGATATGAAGTTTCAATAAATGAAGGCTTAAAATCTTAATTATGTTCAATGAATAGAAGTTCAATGAATAGAAGTAATACTATAATTTGCCAACATACTGATACAAATGTTTCAGGAAAAAAAGAATAGATTTTGGAGCTTGGTACAATATATTTTCAATATATCAGCTAGAGTCTTTGAAATATTGTGATGAATTTTGTCCATCAATCAAGGGGGGGGAAGAAGTACAAAAGATGGGCATATATAAGTTACAGATTTGTCATCTCAGAAGCCTAGAAATGTAGCTTCAATGTGTAATTAGGAGAATTCTCAAATGATATCCTCTAAAAATTCTGATCTGAATTTATTTAGCATAATTCAAGGAACATCCTGCTCATGATTATCACCCTACTGAATTTCACTTGATATATAATCATCTGGCCTCATGAACATGATTTATTGGATATGGAGGAGTAACATTTGACAATGAACTGAAAGCAAATCTTCCAAAATAAATTTCAAGTGTGGGAAACTGCTAACTTTAGGGCAAAAATTTGACCTAAGTTTTGGTTTTCAGGGTTCTTTTTGCTGAATACTTCCACTTGCTATTTATTGCAATTCAAGATATTATAAGCTCAAACATTATCCTTGCTTGGAGCTTGCCTTTTGAGGTAATGTAGAGAAAAAGCTAGAGCACTGGACTAGAAATCCAAGAAACTAAATTTAAATTAATTCACCATTTTTTCTGGAGCTGCAACTGAAAAATATCTCTTCTCTTTCTTCAAAGGATATCAAAATACTTCCCTGTCTGTTCAATTCACATGTGAATAAAGTCATGTTTAAGAAAGGTATTAGATTAAAAACAAGTTTATTTTTATTCATTCATTCATTTCTTTCTTTGTTAATTTTAGGAAAGAACCAAATGATTTGAAAAAAAAATATCCAAAGGTTTCTTCAAACCATCAACTATGAGACTGAGTCATTTAGAATACAATAGAATATAAAGAAAAAAAAGACTTATATTTACTTTTGTCTTTCGAACTTTAGCAAGGTCAGCTAGTAACTCTGGACTATAACTCTGGACTATAAGGTATAGTGAAAAGATACTAGTAAAATCTAAATCTGGCTTCTGGAAAATCTAATTTTGGGGGATGTTGTAATGGAAACACCACTGGCTTTGGTGTCAAAAATACTTATATAAAGGTGTAACTCTGACACTGTTGCATGACCATTGTCAGATCACTTAATCTTTTTTTTCTTCCCCCCCTTTTTTTGATCACAATCTTTTTGAGACTCAATTTTCCTATCTATAAAATAGAGGTATTATTTACTTTGCCTATTTGAGACTTCATTTCACATTATTTATATTTCTTTTTCATTCCCAATGGATTTTTCCACTATGTCTCAGCAACGTCTTTATCTTCGAAGATCATTTTAGGATCAGCTAGATGGTACAATGGATACATTGATACCTGGAATCAGGAAAGACTGGAATTCAAATCCATCCTAAAGTACATTCTAGCTATGTGATCCTGGCTAAATTAAGTTAACTTCTATTTGTCTCTTTTCTCATCTGTAAAATAGGAATAAAAATAAAATTACCTACCTGGGTTGTTCCAAAGAGTAAATGAAATAATAATTGTAAAGTGCTTAGTAAGTGCTCAAAACATAGTGTTATATAAATGTTAACTATTAGTATCACTGCTAGTACACACATCCTAGAAGTCTGCTCCAACTCCTAATTGATGAGTCCTTTTAAAACTTCAATTTAAATAAAGCACTTTATTTCCAACTCAGAACTTCTCTATTATACCCTACATCTGGTTATTTTTTTATTTACCACCACCTTTTTTTCAGCTTCCTTTTAATTGTTGTCTTCACCCATTAGAATGTAAACTCCTTGAAAGCAGGAATAATCTCTCCTTTAGATTATATTTATATCCCTAGAGATTACAAAGTGCCTGTAACATAGTAAGTGCTTAAAATGTTTGATTGATATTGATTACTGGGCAAAGCTATTGTGAGAAAAAGAATTTCATGACTTTAAAATTATCAAATTATTATTTTTAGGATATAACTTGGCATTCATGTAAATTCCTTTGCCACAATGATATATGGCTAAATTCTTGCTGATATAAAAACTGAATTTTGTTGATTTTCTATCTCTTCACAAAATTAGGCAGTACATAGTGGAATTTAATACTGATTCTTTGGGGAAGGAAGCAATAAAATAAGAAACCAATAAGTACACATATCAAGTTTCAAGGAAGCATTGAATCAATTTAATGGATAATACCTAGACCTTTTAAATTGATGAACTTTGTATATTTTGAGTATTTCTATCCTTAAAAGAAACTAGATTAACCATAGAGCAAATTCAAAATGTTGAGTAAATGTGTAAGGAAAAAAATACACAAATTGTGTTTTAGAACCTGAATACAAAGTGAATACAGTTCGGGTAGATATTGAAATGTTTTTATGGTAATAGTTTATAGAACTTTTAATCTGAAAAAAATGGGACTTGTTTTATTCATTCATGAAAAATTGCAATTTTCTACACCTCTTCATATCATCTATTATCCTTGATGGGAATATTATCAATTCTCTTCTACCTTCAGCCTAATTCATTCTTTTTATAGCATGTCTAACAAATGATTATATACTTTTACTTCAAGGACATTCAGTAATGGGGATCTCCCTACCTCATAAAACAATTCATCCTATTATGCAAACACTGTATAACATAGAAAACTATTTCTTATATGAAAGAGAAATCTTCCATGCAATATTTCTAGTGCTTTAATATAAATAAGTCTTTCCTTGCACTGATGTCCCCACTCTTCACATATTGGAATATAACAGTGTTAGTTTTTCTAAACATTCTTTTTTCCAGGCTGAACAAGTCTAGATTAAAGCCAATCTTCCATTTTTTATCATGATTAGATTTTAAATTTGTAAAGGGACTGAGAGATTATCTAGTCCAAATAGGCATTAACAAAACTATTCTTTATAATATATTAATTAGTGTTTTCCCTTATTACAAAAAGATATCTTATGAAGGGGATCCTATTATTTCCAAATGCAATCTATTTCTCTTTAGATCTGGTTGAAGAAAATGTGTATGCTTGCTTCCTTAAGTTTTCCTCTTAATAGTTCCCACTTATATTACTAGTTCTGCTGTCTGAGATCAGGCAGTGCAATTATAAAAGTATAATAACTCTTACATTCCAAAGTGATCCTAAAGGAGGGAAAGGGAACCACATGTGCAAAAATGTTTATGGCAGACATTTTTGTAGTGACAAGAAACTGGAAACTGAGTGTATTCCCATCAGTTGGAGAATTGATGAATAAGTTATAGTATATGAATGTCATGGAATATTATGTTCTATAAGAAACGATCAACAGGATGCAAAACATATGTATGGGTAATTCTTCAACATTAACCCTTACAAAGCTTTCTATTACAAATTCCCCCCCAGTCCCCACCCCTCTCCTAGATGGCAAGAAATCCACTACATGTTAATTATGTTAAAATACTTGACAAATCGAATATATGTATACGTATTTCCACACTTACCATTGTTGTGCAAGAAAAATCGTATCTACAAGAAAAAAAAATCAGAGAAAGGAAACACAATGCAAGCAAACAACAATAGAGAGCATGAAAATGTTATGTTGTGGTCCACATTTCATATCCCTTACTCTGGGTGTATATGGCTTTCTTTCCTGAACAATTGGAACTAGGTTGAAACATTTCATTGTTGAAGAGAGCCATGTCCATCAGAATTGATAATCATATAGTATTGTTGTTGCCGTGTTAATGACCTCCTGGTTCTGCTCATTTCACTCAGCATCAGTTCATGTAAGTCTCTCCAGGCCTCTCTGAAATCATCCTGCTGGTCATTTCTTAGAGAACAATAATATTCCAGAACATTCATATACCATAATTTATTCAGCCATTCTCCAATTGATGTGCATCCATTGAGTTTCCAGTTTCTAGCCACTAAAAAAAGGGCTGCCACAAACATTCTTGCACATGTGGGCCCCTTTTCTTCCTTTTAAGATTTCTTTGGGATATAAGTCCAATAGAAACACTGCAGGGTCAAAGGGTATGCATAGCTTGATAACTTTTTGAGCATATTTCCAAATTGCTTTCCAGAATGGCTAGATCCATTCACATTTCCACCAACAATGCATCAGTGTCCCAGGTTTCCCACATCCCCACCAACATTCCTTATTATCATTTCCTGTCATTTTAGCCAATCTGACAGGTGTGTAGTGGGACCTCAGAGTTTTCTTTATTTGCATTTCTCTGATCAATAGCGATTGGGAGCACCTTTTCATATGACTATAAATAGTTTTAATTTCATCCTCTGAAAATTTTCTGTTCTTATCCTTTGACGATTTATTGATTGGATAATGGCTTGAATTCTTATAAATATGAGAAATTACCTATATATTTTAGAAATGAGGCCTTTATGAGAACCCTTAAATGTAAAGATGTTTTCCCAGTTTATTGCTTCCCTCCTAATCTTGTCTGCATTAGTTTTGTTTCTATAAAAACTTTTTAACTTAATATAGTCAATTGGTTTCAATTAAGAGTTCCAGTTCTTCTTTGGACATAAATTTATTCCATCTCGACAGGTCTGAGTGGTATACTATACTACGTTCCTCTAATTTACTCATACTATCACTCTTTATATCCAAATCATGAACCCATTTAGATCTTATCTTGGTATGTGGTGTTAGTTGTGGGTCAAGCCCTAATTTTTCCACATTAGTTTCCAATTTTCCCAGCAGTTTTTGTCAAATAATGAGTACTTATCCCAGAAGCTGGGGTCTTTGGGTTTATCAAACACTAAATTGCTATAGTTATTGCCTAGTTTGTCTTGAGATTCTATCCTAAGCCACTGAATGACTAATCTATTTTTTAGTCAGTACCAAATGGTTTTAATGATTTGCTGCTTTATAATATAGTTTTAGACCTAGTACAGCAAGACCTTGTACAATACACCCAGAGAAAGGGATATGAAATGTGGACCACAACTTCATCAGCCTTTTTTTTTTCATTAATTGCCTTGAAATTCTTGACCTTTTGTTTTTCCAAATGAATTTTGCTACTATTTTTTTTTCTAGATCTGTAAAATAATTTCTTGGGAGTTTGATTGGTATGGCACTAAATAAGTAAATTAGTTTGGGTAGTATTGTCATTTTTATTATACTCGCTCAGCCTACCCATGAGCCCTTGATGTTTTTCCAATTGACTAGGTCTGATGTTATTTGTGTGGAAAGTGTTTTGTAGTTTAGTTCGTATAGTTCCTGACTTTTCCTTGGCAGATAGATTCCCAAATATTTTATACTATGAACAGTTATTTTGAATGGAATTTTTCTTTGTATCTCTTGAGGCTGAACTTTGTTACTAATATATAAAAATGCTGGTGATTTATGGGGATTTATTTTGTATCCTGCAACTTTGCTAAATTTGTGAATTGTTTCTAGTAATTTTTTAGTCAAGTCTCCAGGGTTCTCCAAGTATACCATCATGACATCTGCAAAGAGGGATAATTTGGTTTCCTCATTGCCTACTCTAATTCCTTTAATCGCTTTTTCTTCTCTTACTGCCAAAGGAAGTTTGCATAAAGAATCTCAAAAGAGAGCTAGAAGAAAAACGGGGAAATGAATTGAGATCAGTGCAAGAAGAAAATAATGCCCTGTCATAGAGATGAGAAAAACTTGAAAAAAAGACTGGTTAATTTGGAAAAAAACAACAAATCATGGAAAAACAAAATTGGTGAATTGGAAAAAGACAACAATTCACTGAAAAACAAAATTGGTGAATTGGAAAAAATCACCAATTCACTGGAAAATAAAAATGGTGAATTGGAAAAAAGCCAAAAATTCACTGAAAAATAAAATTGGCAAAAGGGAATAAGAATGCATTGAACCAAAAAATTCAATTGGCCAGTTAAAAAAGGAGCTAAAACAGATAATGGAAGGAAATGATACTTAAAAATTAAAATTGAACAAATAGAAGTGAATGAATCAATAACACTTCAAGAATCAGTCAAACAAAAGCAAAAAAATGAAAAAATAGAAGAAAATATGAAATATCTCCTGGGAAAAACAACTGACAGGAAGAACAGATGCAGGAGAGAGAATTTAAGGATTATTGGACTCCCTGAAAGCCACGATTAAAAAAAAAAGATGCTTGAGCAATCTTCCAGGAAATCATGAAAGAAAATTGCCCTGATGTTTTAGAATCAGATGGCAAAATTGGCATTGAAAGAATTCACGGATCACCTCCTGAAAGAGATCCCAAAATTAAAACCTCAAGGAATATCGTGGCCAAATTTCAGGACTATGGCACGAAGGAAAGGATATAGCAAGCAGCTGGAAAGAAACAGTTGGAATACCGAGGAATTGTAATTAGAATTACACAAGATCTGTCAGCTTCCACATTAAAGGATCGAAGGGCCTGGAATTAGATATTCTGAAAGGCAAAATAACTTGGAATACAGCGAAGAATAAGCTATCCAGCTAGAATGAGCATTATCTTCCAGGGAAGAAGAGGGTCATTCAGTGATACAGGAGAATTTCACCTATTTCTAAAGAAAAGACCAGATCTGAACAAAAAAAATTGACCTCCAAATACAGAACTCAAGAGAAGAATACAAATGTAAAAAGGAAAGAACTCTTGAGAACTATATTTCTACTATCAGTATCCTTAAAGAATGGGGAGATAATTTGATTTTACTTTGATAATAATGGAAAAGAAATTACATGTGAAAGGGTTATCATACTGAAAAAAAAGGGGAAAGGAGGGAAAATAAAGTTAAAAAAAAGGAGGTAAAATAAGGCAAAATCTCATGAAGAGACATAAAAAATCTAATATAATTGAGGGAAATAAGAGAGGGTGATGAGGATTGTGTAAACCTTACTCTCATTAGATTGGGATCTAAGGGAGTATATCAGACACATTTGGCTTCAAAGAAAAATTGACCCTCCTTATAGGAAAGTAGGAGGGAAAAGAAGAAAAGAAAGGGATAGATTAATAGAAGGATTAGGGGAAAGGTGGAAAGGGGAGGAAAGGGTTCTAAAGGGGGGAGGACTGTTAAAGGGAGGTGGTCATCAAAAATAAAGTACTGGGGAGAGGGGAAAGGAGAGAGGGGAAAGGAAAGAGAAAATTATAACTCTGGGTAAATAACGTGGCAGGAAATACAGATATAGTTATTTTAACTGTGAATGTGAATGGGACGAACTCTCCCATAAAATGGAAGCAGGTAGCAGACTGGATTAAAAGCCAAAATCCTACAATATGTTGTTTACAAGAAACACATCTAAAACATAGAGATACATACAGAGTGAAGGTAAAGGGTGGAGCAGCATCTTTTATGCTTCAGGTGAACAAAAAAGAGCAGGGGTAGCAATCCTTATCTCAGATCAAGTAAAAACAAAGATAGATCTAATTAAAAGAGAAAAGGAAGGAAACTATATTTTACTAAAGGGTACCATAGAAAATGAAGCGGTATCAATATTAACATATATGCACCAAGTGGTATAGCATCCAGATTCCTAGAGGAGAAACTAACAGAGGTGCAAGGAGAAATAGAGAGTAAAAGTATACTAGTGGGGGATCTCAACATTGCTCTCTCAGAATTAGATAAATCAAACCGCAAAATAAATAAGAAAGAAGTTAGGGAAGTAAATAAAAGCTTAGAAAAGTTAGGTATGATAGACCTCTGGAGGAATTTGAATGGCAATAGAAGGGAGGATACTTTTTCTCAGGGGTTCATGGAACTTATATGAAAATTGATCATGTGTTAGGGTATAAAAACCTCGATATCAAATGCAGAAAAGCAGAAATAGTAAATGCATCCTGTTAAGCTCATGATGCAATAAAACCCACATATACTATAAGGCCAGGAGAAAACAGACCACAAGTTAATTGGAAATTAAATAATCTAATCCTGAAGAATGAATGGGCGAAAGAGTAAATTATAGACACAATTGATAATTTCATCTAGGAGAATGACAATAATGAGACAACATACCAAAATTTGTGGGATATGGCCAAAGCAGTTCTAAAGGGTAATTTTATATCTCTAGATTCTTACTTGCATAAAATAGAAAAAAAAAGAGATCAATGAATTTGGCTTAAAATTAAAAAATATAGAAAAAGACCAAATTAAAAACCCTCAATTAAATACCAAATTGGAAATTCTGAAAATAAAAGGGGAGATTAATAAAATTGAAAATAAGAAAACTATTGAATTAATAAATAAAACTAAGAGTTGGTTTTATGAAAAAACCAACAAAATAGATAAGCCTTTAGTTAATTTGATTAGAAAAAGGAAAGAGGAAAATCAAATCGTTAGTCTCAAAAATGATAAGGGAGAACTTTCCTCCAATGAAGAGGAAATTAGAGTAATAATTAGGAGGTACTTTGCCCAATGTTATGCCAATAAATTTGATAATGTAAATGAAATGGAGGAATATCTACAAAAATATAGATTGCCCAGGTTAACAGAAGAGGATATAAATTATTTAAATAGCCCCATTTTAGAAAAAGAAACAGAACAAGCTATTAATCAATTCCCTAAGAAAAAATCTCCAGGTCCAGATGGATTTACATGTGAATTCTACCAAACATTCAAAGAACAATTAATCCCAGTACTATATAAACTATGTGAAAAAATAGGGAAAGAAGGTGTACTACCAAATTCCTTCTATGACACAGATATGGTGCTTATTGCTAAGCCAGGTAGGGAGAAAACTGAGAAAGAAAACTATAGACCCATTTCCCTAATGAATATTGATGCAAAAATTTTAAATAAGATTTTAGCAATGAGATTACAGAAAGTTATCCCCAGAATAATACACCATGACCAAGTAGGATTTATACCAGGAATGCAGGGCTGGTTCAATATTAGGAAAACTATTAACATAATCAATTATATTAATAACAAAATTAACAAAAACCATATGATTATCTCCATAGATGCAGAAAAAGTCTGTGATAAAATACAACACCCATTTCTATTAAAAACACTGGAGGGCACAGGAATAAATGGACTTTTCCTTAAAATAGTCGGTAGCATCTATTTAAAACCATCAGCAAGCATCATATATAATGGAGTCAAACTAGAACCATTCCCAATAAGATCAGGAGTGAAACAAGGCTGCCCACTGTCACCATTATTATTTAATATTGTCTTAGAAATCTTAGCTTTGACAGTAAGAGAAGAAAAAGAGTTTAAAGGAATTAGAGTAGGTAATGAGGAAACCAAATTATCACTCTTTGCTGATGACATGATGGTATACTTAGAGAACCCTGGAGACTTGACTAAAAAATTACTAGAAACAATTCACAACTTTAGCAAAGTTGCAGGATACAAAATAAATCCACATAAATCATCAGCATTTTTATATATTACCAATAAAGTTCAGCAGCAAGAGATACAAAAAGAAATTCCATTCAAAATAAC